>VMDR010001361.1:0-38003 GCA_007922815.1 Macrotus californicus | reverse complement strand
CTATACTGCATCACCGATGCAGAACTGAATCATATGCTCTGACAAATACCTGGAAGGAAGGTGGCAATAAAGTCCTCTGGCAGGACCCAGGAGTTTATGTAAATATCTGGCCTCCCCATGAAACCTTCCTCAGAAAACTATTCTCTGCCTGTTTCAACAAAAAAGAAAGACACGTCATTAAAAATATGAACAATTTTACAAGTTGATGGCCAGGAGGTTTGACAGCAGCACTTAAGGAAAACTACTTAGAAGCGTTAACTGACCATAGGTTCCATCGAAATCAGGGGAGCTCAGAGATTTTAGGACAATTGAAGAAAATTACCGTATCTAAAACAAGGCAGGAAAACATCTGTCTAAATGGACGATTAATAATATTGTATTATTACTGAGCACAGCTGAACACACACAGACTGCAGCATGATAATGAAGGAGTTACTGCCATGCTAAGGAAAGTCAAAACTTGGTGAGATAAGAAATGAATGGAAAAGTTAGAGAAATCTAAATTTAAAGAAAACAAGACATAGAAAGGAAGGAGGATGCGACAGCTACCTTCGACCACTGAAAAGAATATCTTACACAAACTGGACGCCAAGGCATAGAACCAGCGTCAGCATGTCTGGGTCACCATGAGATGCTATTACTTAATTCAGTACAAGGAGGAAGAACGTTCTACTGGTAAGAGATGTCCAAAGATGAAATGGAGTGCCTGGAGAGATAATAAATTCCATGTCACCAGGATTCTTAAGGCAGAGATGGGACGGTCATTTGTCAGAGATGACCTTTGAATTTCCTTCTAACACAGAGATTTTTATGGCTTTAGGAATCCATTCATTTATTACTTTGTGAATACTTATTAAACACCAATTGTGTTCTCAGACATTTTTCTATATATTAAGCATCTAGTATGGACTAAGACTGATATAATCTTTTTCTCCATAGATTTTAAAATATAATGGGGAAATAGACAATAAATATTAAGCAAGCAAGCAAGTGAGCTAGACTATTACAGATTCTGATAAATACTGTAAGGGAAGTAATGGGAAAATACAAGATGACTAAGGTGGGGTGAGCAGGTGGGTAGAAGGCACCTTTTGGTCTATTCTACATGAGCAGTTAAAAGAAGGGTATTTTAAGGTGGTGGTTTTAAATTGAAATCCAAAGAATGAGAAAGAACGGGCCCTGCGAATTTCTGGGGGAAGAGACTCCCAGGCAGAGGAAATAGCTAGTGGAAATGCCCTAAGGCAAGAAAGAGTTCATGTCCAAGGAATTAAAAGAAGATCAACAGAACTGGGAAATACTGAGTGTGGGAGAAGGCTTGTACTCCAGAAGGTCAGAGGCAAGAAGGAACACGTAGCCTCTTCGAGGGCATCTGCAATGAGTATTTGTCAATTGCCAACCTCATGACTGAGCCTTCCCTCCTTTCTAACGATATCCTGAATTCTGCATTCTTGCTGGTTGGGAAGAATCTACTCCAGGAATAAGCCTTGACCGACTTAAACCAACCGCAATGCTCCATCCCATTGGCCACAGTTATTGTGGAAAAGCGACAACAATCAATCCCAGCACTTTTGTTTGAATTGCTCCCAGAGTAGATTCTCTTTCTTCTTAAGGCTTAAAACTAAAAAGCATGTCACCGCTCACAGGCATTCTCAGACAACAAAGGGAGGTTTTGCCCGAGATTTCAGCAATATTGTTTGATTAAAGCTAAGAAATAAAGAAAAAGAACATTGATTCACCGGGTCAACCCTCGCTCAAAAATCGGTCTCACACCTGTAAGCAACACTTCCTTTGCTGCTTAAGTCAGTTGGAGCTTTTTCCTACTACTCGTTATATAAAGATCTCTAATTTGCAATATTACGGTGTTCCAACTTTATCCTATGAACAAGGGAAGCTATTGAAAAGTTCAATCTTGGGACAGAAGTGGTTTTATTAACATTTTGGTTTTTTTAACTACTCTGAAAGTCTTTATCTTTTAATAAGAGAATTCTATGTCTTTACATTCATTGGCCAACTGGTACATTTCACTTACTCCATCTGTATATTTATTATTTGTTTTCGATTGCCACATCCCTTTTCCTTTCTTTTTCTTTCATTTGATTAAAAGTTTCGGCTCACACTCCTCAATGGATTATGGTGTTTCCATAGATACAGGAAAGACTGGAGAAGAAACAGGTTCACAGGAATTCGTGAGTTTATTTACATACAGATAAGTCTGAAATGTTTATCTGATGTTCAGGCAGACTATCAATTTGGTTCTTGGACTTAGAAGATTAGGTCTCAAGGGAGAGTTCAAGACTATAGATAAAAATGTTGAAGTTGTCAGCATATAAAAAGTATTTAAAGTTACTGGACTACCACCATCTTTTAGAGATCACCAGGATAAAAAACTTCCCAGGATTGACTTAAGAAGTGGACATATCTCAGCCACAGACCTCAGCAGTTTGGAATGAAGACAAAAAACACAAGGGGAAGGTTGTGCCTCTGGTAATGGCACCAGGAGGCCATCAGCTGAAACAGACTATACTGTTTTCTAAAGACAACCTTTGGAAATTAATAACAATGACAAATCGTTAGACTTGCTTTACCTATGACATGTTATGAATTAAAAGAACTTTTATAGTCAATTACTTGAAACAAATAATCAAGCCTATATGAGAAGTCAGTGAGAAAATAATTGAATTGAATGGAAATAGGAAAATAAAAAGGCCCTGACCAGTGCGGCTCAGTTGGTGGGGCATTGTCCCACAAAGCAAAAGGTCGGTGGTTTGATTCTCGGTCAAGGCACATGCCTGGGTTGCGGGATCGGTCCCTACTCAGGGATCGATCGATGTTTTTCCCTCACATCGATGTTTGTCTCTATTTCTCCTTCCCTTCCCCCTCTCTAAAAATAAATAAATAAAAATCTTCAAAAATAAATAAGTAAAAAGCTTTCAGTGAGAATGTTTGCTAAAAATAAAGTCATCTAGAGGAGCACCACATGATAAGGCATAGGTAAGATTCCACACCTGAGTCCACTTGTCTTCTAGACTAAAACTCTTCAAAGTGAGGCACAAACCAGAAGGATTTTTCACCTTCTGCCCTCTTGACAAGAATGCAACACAACAGAAAATTCTGAATGCTCATCAGAAGAGCTGAGTGTTCTTTGAACATACTCTATTTTTAAAGGCCAACATCACTAATGCATTTTTATTGAGCATAGTTTCTTTTAGAAGTGGGGGCAATGGGGCACTGGATGAGACAAAAGTGTGATATCTAGTGTATGCAGAGTAACAGGTGCAGACAGGACTTGGCCAGGGCAGGCAACCTTGGCTCACCAGGGTGATGATGAAACAAACACTTACACAGTAACCTAGGTACCTAAGGTGGGCACACAAACTCTCCTATTAGCTTGTGGGGGCTGAGCAGAAATATCATGTGTAAAACTCTAAGATTCACATGGCTGTCCTGGTACTCAGTTAACTCTTCTACCTTAGCCCTTTTAGCCTCTTAAATTCCACAAAGTATTCAAGCAACCTTATTTCTCGGGCCTCTTATGAAGTATAGAGAAAATAATGAAAAAACCCATAAATAAGAATTATTTAGAATTAACATCTACTTAAAATCAGCAGCTGTATTAGTGTGCTAGGGCTGCTATAGCAACGTTCCACAGATGAGCTGTTTAAATTTATTTTCTCCAAGTTCAAGGTGCTTGCAGGTTTAGTTTCTCAGGAAGCCTCTCTCAGGCTTGTGAATGGTCACCTTCTCTCTGTGTCCTCACATGGCCTTTTATCTGTGAGCATGCATTTCTGTGTCTCTTCCTTTTCTTATAAGGACAGTAGTCCTACCAGACTAGGGTTCCACCCTTATTATGCATCATTTAGCCTCAATTGCCCCCTTAAAGGCTCTGTCTCCCAATATGGTCACATGGAGGTTTAGGGATTCAACTTAATGAATTTGGGGGTGGTGGGGGTGGACACAATTCAGTCCATAATAGTCACCAAGCTCTAAATGTCTTTTAAACAGCAGCTCACAAACTCATCTTCACTAGCATTGATTTACTTCTGGCCATCCTTGTCCTTCATCCAGACTATCTCAAAGGATTCCAAATAATCTCTCTTCAGATAGCCTTCCCTCCTTCCATCCTCAAAAGACAGCTAAGGCATTAGGTTTCAAACTAAATTCTACAGGATGAGATTTCAGCCCCCTGTACAATGGGTAAGCCCTTTATGGCCTGAGGGCTCCTGCCTTCCCACTTGTTGGGGCCAGCTGCTCCCTTCTGATATGCATACTCCTCTCCAACCAGCTTACTTGAAATTGCCCTCACATTTACCCCCTGGCTCCTCTGCTTGAACTGCCTTTCCTATACCTCAAGCATCTGGTCTTTTTTTCCAAAACTATGCACTGGTATCATTAACTGAGTAAAGTCTCACTGTCCCCTAGACAGAGTTCATCCTTTCTGTCTCAGTACAATCTCATCAAATTACACGAACTTCTATTAGTACACTTTAGCAGTACGACGTGTCTCCCTGTCATACTCCATATATAGCAGCTGCGATTTATATCTTTCTGCACATTCATCTCTTGATGAAATTGTTGAAAGAAGTATTTAAAACATACAAATTATAAAGACAAAAGGCACATATCACGCAAATCCCTAAACTAGGATCTATTTCCCACAGAACTCAAAGGGTGGCACACACACAAACTGCCTTTGGTTCTGCTTAGTCTGCATAAAATCGCAGCCATGACTCGGCAACATCTAAGAGGCTCAAGACCTTGAATGTCAGATTCTACCAATTTCACTGAAAAGCAAATCCTAAGCCAAATGCATTCTTGGGGGATAGCTTCATACTTTTCTCATGGCATAGGAACTATCCAGAATCTTATAACTTGGTTATATCTAGAAGAAGAAATGTACAAACACATTATACTACTCTAAGACAAGCCCGTCGACCAGGAAGATCCATTTGGAAGGGTTATGTCTTTAAGTGTATTCATCCAGTCATCCCCAGTAGACTCCCTGCCCCCTCGTTACCCTCACTGGTGCAGATCTTCATCTCATTCCCACCTCTGCCCAGCCCCACCTCCTTTCCACTCAACTCACACTAAAGCAGAAAAACAAGGCAAAGAGAGTAAAAATTCTGAGTTGGGTGTGTGAGATAGAGACTCCCTCCTCAGAGGCAAGCTGAGACAGGGAGATTTTACTTGCTGAAGCTGCACTGTCCAGTGTGTGGACCACTGGGACTATTCCAAATCGAGATGTGCTTCAGGTGTAAACACATACCTGAATTCAAAGAATTAGTGCAAACAGAAACATATCTTGTGAATAATTTGACATGACTTACATGTTAAAATTATAATATTTTGAATATAGATTGAGTAAAAAGTATTAAAATTGATTGTACCTTTTTATTTTCACTTTTTAAAATTTGACGAAGAAAACATTTTAATTACACGTCACTCTCACTATGTTTGAGAAGCTGTCCTGTAGACCCTGGGGGAGAGGAAAGGATAGGCGGTGACAGTCATGAAGAAGAAAAGGAGGAAGACCAGGAGGAATAAATAGTAACCCGGGGGAGGGAAGCGTCCTTCTATTACAAAGGGAGTAACGTCGCAGACACGCGATTGCTTTAACATGAGCCTTCCTCCTTTCTGTGTGTCCACGCCCTTCCTTAAGCATTAAGTCCTGAGGACATCAGATTCTTGTCAGCATCAAACTATCTTAAGAACAAAGCCTCAGGCCTGTTGACTGCAGAACTTCCTGACCTCAATTGTGTTTCAGCCCCAGGCCCATGAAGGTGACAGAACAGTGCCATGGTTGATGTCAGGACCCACAATGTCCAACTACTCCCTATCCTGGTCCCAACCAATCAGTAGCGCCCACCATCCCGACTCCTTTAGCCCCCATGATTAGTAGTTTTTCCCTCGATATAACCCATCCCCTGGAAACCATTGGGGAGCCAGGTCTTTGAGCCTTAGCTCACCTGTGACTCCAGACTTGGTGCCATTTCCTCAACTAATAAACCCTTACTTCTTTGGCTGCAAACTCCTGTTTGCATTTGACTGGGCTTTGATGTGTGCAGGCAAACAGACCCCCCATTAGCCTGGTAACAAAGGCCAGGGCAGAGTGAAAGGGTCTCTAAGATAAGTTTTTCATACTATTATTCCTTAAACCTTTTAGTTTATCTTAAATATTTCCAAATAATTTGTAAACAAAAAATGCTACTAATAAATATGTGTGTGAATGGTAGCAAAAATCTAAAATCGGTTAAAACAGCAAATCCAGGGAGATTATACATGTTTAAGTTGAATAAGTTATTTAAAAACCATATGTTACAATAAAAGGACCTTATGTCCCAAAGTGAGTGCAAGAATACACACAGGGAAAAGACCACCTTTCCATCTGCAGCAGAGCTAAAAGAGAACATGAATCAGGCAACAAATATTACAGAAATAGTAATGTATGTGTCCTTTGTTTCCATGAAAACACTGTATTATTAGTCTAGTTTCTCTTGCCTTGAAATAAAGTATCCATTGCTCAAAACTTGCTAAAATATTCATAAATAAATTACTTTCACTGAAAGCTCCATTGGTTTCCTTTAAACAAAAGAATAAAGAGTTTTCAAATGTTATAATTACATACACAGAGAAAGAAGCACCGGTTGTGGATTATCAGGAAAATAGAAATTGCTAATAGATTCTATACTCTAATGTTGCTGGGAGAATCCTGTCCCCTCTTAACTATTCAGGAACAAAAGGGCACACGATAAAATTAAAACACACCACACACTGAAAAGTGATTTGAAATAAGAACTCCTTAGCATTCTAAATAATTAATCTAAAGAACATCATGTCAGATGATATTTACCAATAGCAGACATTCTGAACACTACCCAGGCTCTGTGACAGGATCTAAACTAGAAATGTTAGCTGTGAAAGATGCCCTGAAAGCAAGAAGAGAAAACAGTCCCCAGCTGATGACACTCAATGTTTCCCACGTGGTGCGATACAGCAGTTTTTGGTACTTGAAATTATCCCCTGAAGTTTTCATCCATGCTCAATTTGAAAAGGGAGAGGCAAACCCACAAGTACATTCTTTGTCTTCTTTGAAGTGATAAATTTGTTTGTACTTTAAAAATTCCAAATGCAATTTTCTTTTGGATAAAAAGACAGCATCTTATTGTTCTTTGAGTCATGCGTATTAACTAGCAGGGCAAGAGATGCCTGGGGAAACTGCTAGCACCTTTAGGAATACCTGGGTTCTGATTGTTAAGGCTTGAGACATCCTCCAGTCTTGAGAGATGACCATCGTTGGAGAGAGCAGATGAAAAGGGCCTGAGTCCTAAAACTAGACACAGTACGTGGCTCAGGTAGAAGGGATATGGATGCTCTTTCCAACCAATGAGAGAATGAATTGTTGGTGTTATGCTTACTTATTGTGTGTAACTGTCCAGCAGCTAAGCATCTTTACATTTTGACACATATGACAAGAATGGTGGTAGGTAGATCCCCACCTAACACTATAAATACTAAAGGACAGATATTTCCCCTGCCCCCAATCCCATACCTGGATAGCCAGAGCACGGATGTGTGATTTAAGCGGAGACAACGAAATACCCTCTCAGGAACTTTATGTCTTGGCAAGTGAGGCAAAGGCATTGGCCAGTTAGACTTACTCATTGCAGCAGAAACTTAGGTTTCAGATTTCGGTGGCATGATTTTGAGTGGCCAGGCTTGGCAAAACCATATACTCAGTTGCCAGAATTCAAGTACAACAGTACCATCCACGGCATCCTCATCAGGCCATTCCTAAAGCAAAACCTTGGATGTGCATTTACTCCCTTGATTCACATCTCCCATCTACCTATTCCCATGTCCTTCCAATGCATTTCTTTGCTGCTTAAATTATGCAGTCAGGTCTATTAAGTTAAGCCCATTGGAGAACTGAGAAGGATGTATGCATGGAGATCTAACACTTTATATGGGAGATCTAAGAAGGTGGCTTCAGTCCTGGCTGGTGTGGCTCAGTGGATTGAGCACCAGCCTGTAAACCAAAGGGTTGCCAGTTCAGGGCACATGCCTGGGTTGTGGGCCAAGTCCCCAGTTGAGGGCACAGGAGGCAACCACACACTAATATTTCTCTCCCACTCTGTCTTCATCCCTTCCCCTCTCTCTAAAAATAAATAAATAACATTTTATTTTAAAAAAGGCAGCTTCATGGAATTTGGTCACAGTCAAAAGGAATCAAAGTCTAGGAGCTTAGAGTGACTGGTAAGAACAAGGCATAGGCTCAGCTCTAAATGATGCAGAGTAACAGATAATTATTGAGATGGAGACTCTGGCAGAGAAACCAGGACCCAGCTCCAACAGCTGTGAGAGCCAGGGTCTTAGTCTCAAGAATAACAAAGGCATTAGGACCAAGGTATGAGATCAAAACCAAACCAGCAGCGTTCTGTATAATAAGGACAAGAGAAAAAGAAAAAACCACACTGATCATTATGTGACTTCGGACAAGTCAAGCAACCTCCCAACCTGCCATTTCTTTCTCAGTCTGTCAACAACGTTATTACCGTGTGGCCTAATTCAGAAAACAAAGGACGTCATACACACGAAAACACACAGTTCTCTGGAAGAACAAAACCACAGTTCTCTGGAAGAACAAAAACAATTTAAATATAAATTTAATAGAGGCATCTAAACCAAAAACTGCTCACCCAGTCAACCCCTTCATACAAACAGGAGGTGTAAATGAAATGTTAGATATGATACGAAAACTGAAAAAAATATTCTCTAAATACCAAAAAGAACTGTGCCATGGTAGGATTTGTTCACTTACTATGGAGATACGTTCATTCACTAGGGAAACCGTAAAACATCCCACGAGGAAACTAAGAACCAAAAATAAAACTATGCAATGTCAAAGAGGCAGAACACATCTAGCATTCACGTGATTATGCATTGACGTAAAGTATAATTGGAAAACAATACTAGGTAACACTTACATGGGATGGCCAGGTACTGTTTTTAGTACTAATTTAATCCCTATAATGCATTTCATCTTTACAAGTATACTATGTGGTGGAATCAGTGTTGCATCATTTTAAAAACAAGAAAAATGAGTCACAGAGGTTAAACTAATTGTCGGAGGCCATAGAGCTAGAGAGGGGTCACTGGTAGAATTTGTACCGCAGCAATCTCTGGCTCCTAAGCTGATACTCTAAATTACTACCACATACTGCTTCCCAAAGAAGAAAAAACGTTATTGAAGAGCAAGGATGTCAGAAACATGAATTCAGAATTCAACATATACAATCAATTTAAGACTGCGGTTTTCATTTGAGGCGGAGACAATTGGCTTTCTCATGCCTCAGCAAGAACTTTTATGCAAAGAAGTATAAAGAGAAGGGCATATACTCTGTCAGCCTTCAATGTGTGATTCTCAGAAATGCACCGAAGTTGATGATAAACATTTTAATCATTGAACAAATATCAACTACTTGCTTTCCTATACAATGCTTGCTGTAATATGCTGGCATAATTTTTCATTACAAGTAGATATACCTAATACTACATGTTCTATTTATGTGAGGACGAAAATGAAATCCTGTAGAGATATTTAGATTGAGTGAGTCAGCAAGGACAAGCATAATACCAAAGACAAATATTTAAAGAGATGCTGGGAATTTTTATTTGATTCAGTGTATATTAATAACTATCCCCAAAGGTTTGTACCCCAGCTTCTCAGCATTATCCTAAATGATTTCAATGTCCCTGTGGATGACCCACTAATCATTGTAATTTCCAAGTTTCCATTCTCTTCCAATGTACTCATCTTCACCCCCTTTCCAGGTCAGTGTCTTCTTCACATAATCACCTCCTGGGTACTGCCATGACCTTGAAGTGAGCGTGTCAAGAGTCTTAAACTCCAATACCCTGGCTGCTGACCACAAACTCCCTCCCCCCAGGTCCTCTGCTTCCCTTCTCCTACTACATGTGCTCTTCCAACTATGGCCCCTGGTCCCATCCTTTTCTCTGACCATTTAGCCTAGATAAGCTCCACCAGTCTATCACTTAAACTCCTGTCTCTCCACAAGCCACACTTCCATGATCCTGGCCAAGCCTCAGTCCTACATTCAGCCTTCCCTACCTTAACAAAGGCAACTGAGCACTGCTAGGGAAAGATCCCTTCCTGAGAAAGACTGTCTTTGCTGGAAATGTACGCTTTCGATTCCATCAGGATCTTCAACACTTCAAATTAAACGATTTTTTGATAATTCCTTCTGGGAAGCTCCCTTTCCCGTATCTTCAGCCACACTCTCACTCTCCTCAAATCTTCACCCTCCCTTACTCTCAGCAGATGTCCTCAGTCCCAAGGGCCCCATTCATAAGTGGCCAGTAGCAGTAAACTTCCGCAGTCTCCTGTCCTCTGTCCAACTATGAACTTCCATCTCTTTGACATTCCCATAATTCCTCCTTCCGTATTGCTTCTCAGGACAAAGAAGCCTTGTTCAACTCAAGAATGAATTTTCTATGTGGACTCATTCATCTATGTGATATTCGTACCTGGCCTTCAGATTGTTACTGACACCTGGTCTTCAACTGAGGCATGCCAGAGTCTCTCCCTGTCTACTCAGTCTCAGCCTCTCCCGCCCATTTTCCACAGCTCTCTTGCTACCATTCTCTTATTTCCTTCCACTCAAGCCCTTCGAAAAATCAATTTACAATTGTTGTCTTCCCTTGCTAATCACCCATTCACCCTTTAACGTATAGTCCTCTGACTACTGCCCCCTGTCCCCAGCACTTCCCTCTCAAGGGTCACAATTCATGCCTAAATGCTAACCCAAGGGACAGTCTACAACAAGGTTACTTGGCTCCCAGTTCCCTGTCCCGTCCTCCTTGAAACACAAGTCTCCTTTAATTCAAGGACAACACTGCCCTGGTGTTTTCCTCACCTCTCACCTATTTCTCAGTGTTGTTGGCTATATTCTCCTCTTCCTTAAATCCCTGAAGTGTTGACTGTCCTGGGTTCTGTCCTGCATTCTTTACAAAGTTAAGTTCATATATTTCTCCATTTTTAAATGTGGCTCTTAGTTTGACAAAACCCAAACACACTTCTCCATGCCCAGTGCTTTAGAGTTCCAGACACCACCATTTACCCAACCCCTAGTCATTTCCATGAGTTTCTAAAACTACCTTTACCCAACCTGTCCCAATTCAACAAATGAACTCCATCAATCCCATGTCAAACTTTCCTTTTTCTAGATACCTGTCTTGATATGTAGCACTATCATCCACCCAGCACCTTGAGTCAGAACCCGAATGTCATTCTCTGATGACTTTTTGCTCAGACACTCCCAAATCCCAATAATTTCTAGGAACTGCAACTTCTACCTTGGGCAAAATCCATACTATCTTTCCTCACGGCCTTAATTCAGGCCACCGTCTCTTTCCTGAATAATGCAAGAGCCTCTCCTGAGAGTGTTCTGCCCCCAACCTCAGCCACAAGACTCCAATAGCCCAGTTGCTTACAACCCAGTCCTGTAAGTACTACACCAAGCAATACAAGTTGATCACATGGCCCATGTTAACTTTCATGAGCAATCCCCCTAACTTCCCTCTTTCCCATTTTATGCACTAACAGCGGGGAAGTCCACTCATTCCCCACACCTATTTCTTAAAGGCCTCCATTTCAAATTCTGTCTCTGCTTGCTTAGATTACTTTCTTACCTGTCCCACAATTGCCTCGTCCATTTCATGTCATCCTACAAAACTCTCCCTCTGGGAAGGTTATGTATTACCCTCCCTCCAGGAAGCCTTTCCTCAGTTCCTTCTCTCTCCCTACATTAATCTCTCTCTCCTCTTGACTACTTAAGAAGCTTGGATATTTTTATGTGTCTTCCCTGACCACCTTGACAGAGAATCCACATTTTTACACCTATGCCTCACTCACTGGACATGTGTTCCTTAAGGGAAGAAACTGTGGCTTATCCAACCTCTGGTTCCTCAGAACTTAGCACGCTCTCACTGAAAATAATCACTCGATAAATGTTTGATGAATTGCACTGAACTGGATTTCACAGTTCAGTTTTGCTTTTCAGAGATGGCTGCAATGATCCATCTCTCTTGCTACATCAGGTCCTGGACCAATCATCTTTCAACCCATATTCAATGTCACCATCCCCAGGGTGACAAAATATTCCCTGAGATGCACGCATTTGATTTTGATCATCAAAGATTTCAGCAGATCTAGAAATAGCATCTTGAAGACAATCCATCTCTCATCTCCCCCAGTAAAGACGGGTAGAAGTTCATTAAACAATCTTTTAAAAAGATTAACGTTTTACTCACAACAGGTCTCAGCTCCATGAAAACCTTTCGGCGCAGAGCCATGTGGTTTACTATTCGGGCAATCTAATGCCATTTTCACAGCTCTTCCCATCGTGTCCATGCCATGGGAAGACAGAAAGCATCCCGAGTGGTGTCGCACATGAACTCTTTCCTGCTGCCCATAGCTTGGTTCTCCATCCTAGCAAAAAAGCCTTTATAAATCAATGCCTGCTTCCAGGCATTGCACGCAAGATTTCTATGGGGTGAGAACCCTTTCTCAACTGCTAAAGAGACTTAGCACAGGGTGGTGGGAAGAGTGCAGGCCTTGGAGTCATGTGCTTCTAGATCCACCGCTTATGGTGCTATCACCCTGGGAGACGGACATCGATCTCTGAGCCCCAGTTTGTCCCACTGGTGAAATGAAAGGTCAAATACTCTAAATTATTAGTTTATAATATTTATATATAGCTAGGATAAATAAGGTGATATAGTATATTAAATTGTCTAGCAGACTATCAGGTACATTCTAGGCACCAAAGAAGTGGTATTTCCTCTTTTCCCTCATTTCTACCTCCCAAAAGCCCTGCTGACAATGAACTACACAAGGGCAGACAGATCGTGTCTGTCTCGTTCACTGCTGTATCCACCCCCCCCGACCCCTCCCCGCCTAGTAGAGTACTGGGTACATAGCAAGTACTCAGGAACTATTTATTTAATGAAATGAATTTTCTGACAAATCTCTTCTACCCAATTCCACCAAAACATGTACCTTAGGTTATTCCCAGCCACATTGATGTGCGCTCTCTCTCCCTACCCCAATAACATACACATGCATCACCCCCACATGCACCCACACATGCACCCGCACATGCGCATGGGCACCCATACTGACTCCTACATAAAACTCCAATCCAAGCTTCTGATTTGCAAGAGCCAGTCTGTCGACCTCAGATGGGCTTAATAAATGGCCCATCTGGTTAAATCAAAAACATCTATTTAACACACTATCAACTTTATGATTTATAAAATACCTGATAAAAACACAATTGTATATTAAATGCCTGGACTAAAATCCATCTTCTCTAAGGAGGTTAAGGGGAACATAAAAATTCCCAACCATCTAGGTGCCATCTGCATAACCAGGAAAAAGGCAGCTCGTGAATTTCAAACAAAAAATAGTTTAGAAAGGTCAGCCTACATTGCCAAGTGGCGACATCAATGGAGATTACAGAAAACACTTCTCAACCGAGGCCACACTTTTCCGTGCGGAAGGAAGTCCATGTAAATACAGAAGGGCGGGAAAGCTGTTGAGGCCAAACCACTGAAATCACTCAGGATATAATTAGGTAAAAGCTCATGGGAATAGAGAGCTTAAAAAAAAAAGAATACAAAGATATAAATTATCTGGTGCCTGAAATATTTCATTCTCATGCACTCTCGAAAGGAAAAAAAAATCTAATTTCTTCTTTGCATATTTTTGTTTAATTATAAAGAAACTCATTTGAGGGAATTCCAATTCTAAGGCCCATCTTCACAACTGTCAGTTGCACAGAGGAAAGCTGAGTGGGAGGCTTTGGGAGATGAAAAGGCTAATAACTTGACAGCTAAGAGTCCACAGTATCATCATGGCTCATCAAGGTCATTATTCCCATTACAGGCCCCAGTTTTGTCCTTTCCTTTATTCAACTCCCAACGTGCTCAGGACCCTTCTGACAAGAAAACAAATGCAGACTGAACTTTTCAAAATTATGTTTTGAAACGATGTCTCTCGGCCGAAACCACAGTCATCCTTGCCGGCTGAACATTTAGTATGCTCCTTGTTATGAGCAGCAGGGTTGGGACTTTAATCAATGTCAAGCAAAAACATACCACCTGTCAAACGGCTACTCTGGGAAAAGCAGGCAGAGATGAGGGGAGGCGGGGGGAGACCTGGGATCAGGAAACAGATTAAAAGTATAAATTCTCTCAATCACGCCGATGTGACCACTGCTGGACAACAAGTGTTTTCTGCAAACAAAAAGCTATCAACACCTCCCCACTCCTGCCTTCGTTTGCTGGAAAACATATAAAATTGTGACAAGAAACGATCAGTATTAGAAAAAGATTTGCCCAGGTCCTTCAGGAGTGGTCTCACCACTCTGACATTCCAAGCCCAGGAAATCAAGCCCTCCCCTTCAGGGGGCATTGGCACCCCCAGCCACTTCAACACTGCCAGCCCCTGTGACAGGCCAGATCGAGAAGAGGAAACAGTGCTCTGTTTATCTGGAAGACAGGAATCAGGCCTAATGGATGGAGGAAGATGCTTCAATGAGCGGACACTAGGAGACATGTGGACCTCCTTTTGTGCGCCACTTTAACTTGGCGTGGATGTTTGAGGGTACCAACTCATCTGATTTTTGCCAGAACGCTGTTAGGAATAGCTATTCCCAGTTAATTGATACAGAAAGTAGGACTTACAAGATTAAGCAAATTTATCAAGATTTCGTCACCATCATATAACTTTTATTGAGGGCTTACTCTGTGCCAGGCACTGTGTTAAGAAATTTTTTTATGTGTCATCTCATTTAATCCTTGAAGCAAGCATATGAGGCAGAGATATTATCAACATTCCAAATTTTAGATGTGGAAATCGGGGTTGAGAAAGGTAAACAAATACAACCAAGGTCATTAAACATGATGGATGGCTGATGTAGTCTACAAGATCCACTTGAAATTCACACACCTATGCATCAACACAGCATGCACACAGAAACACACACATCATTCACACCACACATACAAACCACGATGAGACACACACCACATGCACTACACTAAAACTCTACGTCCCACTCATACCAAACACATACGCACATCTCCACACCACACAAGAGTGGGACTCAAAAAACCCAGAATTATCTGCTGGAGGGTGGGCGCCTTGTAGTACAGGCTTCCCCTGTTAGGTGAGTGTTCTAGGAACACATCTGTATCAATGTACGAGCTGGTATTGTGAGAAGTTACATTCACCTTCAGTGAGTTTTTTTGAAGATTCTTTCAACCCCTTTGCGCATTTCATGATGGGTGATTAACAAGTGCATCTGCCCACGCTGCGCTGAGTGCTCAGCAGCTCTGGACCAAAAAGGGCATGACCCCCATTGCATGACGCCCACACTCCCTATTCACCCGATCTCACCCCACGTGACTTTTTCTTGTTTCCCTGGATGGAAAAAGAGTCCTCAAAGGGAAACAATTTGCTGATGTGGAAGAGGTGAAACAAAAAAATGGCAGAAACACTAAAAGGCATCAAAATCAATGAGTTCAAAAACCATTTTGAGCAGTGGAAAAACATCCTAATAAGGTTCCTGCATCAGATGGAGAGAATTTTGAAGGTGACTGAAGTTTCAACATGTAAGAATAAATACACAATTTTTTTATAAATAAATTCTGAGGTTTTTGGCCACCCGATGCATTCATTGCACACATATTACACATATCAACACATATCACATACATACCAGATACACCACACACATCACATGCACTGTACATATTCCATCAACACAAACCATACATACACCCTCCACAACACACCCCCTCACACGCTCTACACAGAGCATACAAATGTATCCCATGTACACATACTGCATGCATACTGTCATACCACACATGCCTTATACATGCACTGCATGCATGTCCTCACACTATACACATACAACATATGCATGTGTGTGCATGCACACATGCCACACACACCCCATATACACATACCACATGCCTATTTGCAGGTTGCTATCAGAAGCCCATGGGATGCCACCTCCACTCTACTCTCTGAGGAGCAGATCTTTGTAACTTGGTGAAGGACCACAGTTCTCAAGTCAAAGACAAGGAGAAATGTTTTAGGAAAAAGAAACAAAGCCACAATGTATGTCCCTTAGATCAGTGGTACCTAGCCTGGCTGCATGGCCAGACCACAGGGCATCCCATCTGGGTGCTTGAGGAAAAATACTTAAGTCTAGGTCTCACTCTAGACTGACTAAACCTGAAATCTTTGGGGGGGGGGGGTCCTTTGTCTCATCATCTTAAAAAGCACCCATTCCAGATGATTCAAATGTTCAGCCAAGGTTGAGAACAAGGCTTCGGCTCTTTCAGGTCCATTTGAATCTGTGTCCTACTGTCCAAACCAGAAGTGAGGCCCATCACCAATCTGTGTGGCAAAGGCAATAGCCAGAGCTTACACACACCTGCTGCCTCCACGCCACCAGTCCCTCACACCCTCTGCTGGCTCCTCAGCAAGTAGAGATCACTGAGAATGTGGCCAGGGGACACTCTGAGTGGCAGCCTTCCAGCTCGCCTACAGCCCTGAAACTGAACCACACCAGGATATGGTTGCATTCACCAGGTCAGAGCCTGAGGTCCCTCTGCCCCTACTCCAGCCCACCAGCCTAGGGAACCCCTTCCTTGACTGCATTTCTGATTAGTGATGCTTGACAACTGTGCAGCCATGGCTAGATAAGAGCAAAGGCCAGGTCAGCCCCTGACAGGGTGAAGACCCTCCTCTACCGACACCGACTTTCCTGCTCTCCTTCAAAGGAGCTTCTAAAGTGTGTGCCCGACCTGAGTATCCACCCCAGGGTCTCGGCATGCCCCAGTGAAAGGCATCCCCACTGCCATGGGACCTTTGTAACTGCTCTTCTGTCTTCCTGAAATATTCTCCTCCCAGGTCTCTGCATGGCTGCTTCCTTCTAATTCTTCAGCTCAAAACTACTTCCCCAGAGAAGCCTTTCCAGACACCCAATCTCATACAGACCTCCCCTCAAACTGTCACTTGCTAGCTGTAGCCTGTTTTATTTTCTTCATAGCATGCATCACTAGCTGGTATTTTTGAACTAGTCATTGTCATTATTCCTACCTGAAACTGTCCTAAGTGCAGTAAGTAAGTAAACCTGCTTACGTGTCTCTGCTCCTAGAACACAAACTACACAGGAACAGGAATTCTTTGCAGCTTGTCCACATCTGTGTGCCCACAGACAGCACCTGCCACATAGTAGGTACTCGATAAATACTTGACTAACTGAAAAAAAAAAAGAATGAGTAAATAAAAAGGAGGACTGGTCCTTTAGGTTTTAACCCTAGATGCTATCATGGGAAGGAATGCCTCTAATACTAAGCTGTCAATTAGAATCTCTCAGCAGCCAGGCCAGGAACAGAGCAGAGTCAAACTCAGGCCGATGCAATGACAAAGCCTATGCTCTTAACCATTGTCATGTACAGTCCCCCTTCCTAAGGAGAACCTAAGTTACAGAGCAAAACTGCCACGAACATCTCACGATTTTCCCTGATGCTCTTTTCCGTGTGCTGTGACTCGTGCTAGAAAGAGGGGGCATGAAAAGGAACTAGCAAAACCCAGCAGATGAACCCAGTATCACTGAGTCTTTATTTCTCTACACGCAAGACTTATGCTTGAGGGTTGCCACATGGTCCCTCCGCTAATGTAATATAATGAGTTATGTCATCACGGGGTTTTATCAGACACACAAATTTGAAAATGGAAAACTCTCTGTTCACATTCAGAGACTCACAAGCCTTCGATTTCGGCCATTTCTCCGCAGAAAGAAAATACCTCCAGTGAAACTCGCCCTGGTCCCCAATCCAATTTGCCGGCTCCTTACAGATGAATGAGTGTGAAAGGTGTGCAGGGGGTTGTTTCCTCTAATTAACTTTCAGTGGGTGAAAAGTACACTAATAGCCCACAGGGAGAAGCTGAGCCGCCACACTGTTCATCAGCAACTTAAGGAACTGATTGAAGGAAGGCTCCTAAACCCTGCTTGAGTGAAATCCACCAAGAGCAGAGTCAGTCTGGCTTCAGAGGTAAAACAGTCAGAGCCTGATCCCTTCCTTGCACGAATCTATCACCTGAAGGAACATGTGCTTTGACTGGCTAAAACCCTGCTAGTCCCATTTTTGCAGCTTCTTCTGCCTGAAATGTCATTTTCACTCAATCTCTCTCTCTTTCTCTCTCTCTCTCTCTCCCTCTCTCTCAAAATCTTACCTTCTGTGAGCCCCAGGTGAGGCTGTGCAACCTTTGAGAAACCGTCTTTATCTACATTATGCACAACCAAGAGCAGTTATTGAATACCCCTTGGTTCAACAGTGGGTTTTGATCCAGGGCGATGTGGAATGCTTCTCTGAGTGGTTTATGTGTTCCTAGCCCTTTATAACAACATTTTGGGTTTCCTGGTGACAGAGACGGTGTCAAGCCTGTTCTGTATTTTCCAGCATCATAAAAACTTAAGATACTTCTCCAATGGTACCAGGAATGTGGGCACAGCCGGCATGCCTGAGGAGGCCCCACCAGGGACAAATCGAATAAATCCTTGTCAGCACAGGCCTCAGCTTGAAAACCCCTACTTGTACAGCTAAACTCCCCACTAGGATTCACCCGCTAATGTCAAACTCACGCAAGGCAACTATCTTTCCAAGGGATCAGAGACATAGGAAGGGTATCTGACACAAAGGCATTTGCCACCAATGCTGATACACAGGTGGCCACTGAGGGTTGTGACTCAGGAAGTCTGGGCCCCAGCTTGCATCTGAGAAGCAAAGGTAAGATGGTCCCAGATGTTTCCTACCCTGGAACTCCCAGGCCAGAGTATGTTCCAAGGACTGTTTTCCATAAGATGCTCCAAGGAAGGAGATTTGGGGAATGCCACTCAGCTCCCACAGAGATTCATTATGCCCCTTAGGTAGCAAAGGCTCTGAGAAATCTTTCAGTAAATAAATCTATTTCATTTTGTTCAACTCAGCATTTCCCACATTCATTTAAGAATGGGAAACATTTTTTTTTCAAATATCAGCCACTAAAGTCCCCCAGAACTGCAGCGGCTCTAACTAAGAATATTCCAAGTGAATCCCTTTGGTACCATTTTTAGAAGCACTGGGAACTCGTAATCCCGTGAAGCAGGAAATGATGCTTTTCTAGATGATTAAAAGAGTGCTGCATTTTCTACTTTATCATCTTTCTTTACTATTTGGTCACAAATAGTATAGAGTGTCTATTTCCATCCATCCACCTCGCTCCCCAACCTGTTCACATCCTTCTCTGCCCTGCACCGGGTCACCCAGGACGTTCTCTGCTGGCTGGCCATCAGCTGGAGAACAGGAGAGGGAGACAGGAAAATTCTTCCCAGTTCCTCCCCTTACTGGTGCCACTTCCTCTGGCTGTATCTTCATGCCTCCAGGACAACAGCTCAGACGGGGCAGCCCCAGCTCCACCAGCAACAGGGCAACCCCAGCTCCACCATTTGTCCTGGCCCACTCTTGCCTCTGGCACCATCATTCCCTCCTCTCATGTCTCAGACCTAAGGATGGCAAGCACTGCTCACACTGAGCGTTTCATCTTGCTCTTGTATACCCTTAACCCCACCCATGCCTCCATACAGCCCCATTTGGGGTTGACTTTTGTTTCTTCGGTCAGTCCCTGACTGATAGAGCAGGGAAGGGAACTGATAAGTACTTATACCTTCCATGTATCAGACACCAGACAAGAGAATTTAATCCACATTATATAATTTAATACTTATGAACTTTGATGATAGGCATTACTACCCCACTTTATAAATGAGGAGAATGAAACTGAAAGGCAATGAAATTGTTTGCAGTAGCTCCTGCAGCCCAAGAGTGGCAGAAGCAGACTGGGGTGGGCAGCACTCAGTCTGTCAACGCTTTCTGTGGACTTACTTCATTCCAGGCCCTGGGCGAACCCCCAGAGATGGAGTGGGGAGAGCAGAAACAGAGGCTGGCCCCTGATTGTGTAAAAGGAAGTTTCCTCACTGCTGGAACTCAATGTTGGAAAACAAAAACTGACTCCCATCAAACTCCTGGTATGTCCGGCCCACCAACCTCACCCTGACACTGCCAGCACAGAACACATTGTAGAGGGTAAGGTCCACCACCAAGGTCAGGGACAGATGCTGAGAGCCATCTTTTTACTGGGTCTGCCCTACTCAGACGTATCTAACACCTGGCCAAGACCAAGTTCATTTGACTGTTGAAGAGTATCTTTTATATGTCAATAACGAGATCATAAGGGGTAGAAGCACCATTAGTCTGCGCACCCAAACGTTCATTTTGGCATTTCTCTTCTGCATCTGACATCTGATTAGGATTAAGTGTTACCAGCCCACACCCTCTGTCTCAGTTGTGTGGATTAACTCTCACTTTACCCCACACCAATTCCATTTCATTTTTTAAATGTTTTTTTTTTATTTTTGGAATCTTTTTCTTTATAGATGTGCAATTACAGTTGTCCCCATTTTCCCCACATTACTCTCCCCCACCCTGCCCACCCCCACCTCCCACACTTGCTCCTCCCCCCACCCCGTTGTCTTTGTCTGTGGGTCCTCTACACATGTCAAATAAGTGCAGTAGACACTATTATTTCCCGAGCCATTTGGATGTGTTAGGCATCTAACCACTTCATGCATTTGAGCATTGGGACTCCGGATTTGCCTTGTCTTGATTTAAAATCCAGTTCCTCCACTTACTACTCAAACAAATTATTTAAGTTCTTTAGGTCTCAGTTTCTCCATTTGTAAAATCATGATAATAAAAATACGTATTCTTAGAATTCTGAAAATTAAATTAGAAATTCCACACCAGCCTTTGTGCCTAGTACATAAAAAAATAGTAATCATACACATACAACTATATAGTATGTCTATGTACCTGGCATTTTTCCAAGTGCTTTGCATGTATTAACTCATTTAATCATCACAAAACCCTATATGTTAGGTGGTATTATTATTATTATTAAACTTTTGTGACTGAGGAGACAGAAGGAAATGATTTGCCCAAAGCTGCCTGCCCATGATTCCTAGTGGGTCTGCCTGATCCCAGAGCTGGAGGTGCAGAGCCCCGAGGAGGAGCATTTTAAAGACTTCTCTGCCATGGGAAGCCCAACCTCACCTCTGGGTTTCAGGGCTGTCAGCCTTTCTCTCCCTTGCTCTCCAATGACTGCAGGCTCTGCTACTGAAACCACATTTAGCACTCTGTTCAGGCCCATTCTTCAGTGACTCTCTCTCTCTGCCTCTGATTAAAGTTCAGCTCTCAAAATGGGCATGAGGGCCTTCCACCTGCTGTGGCTGCTACCTTCACTTCCCATCATGCTCCTGAGCCAACCACACTAAGAGCAGCAGACATCTGGGGTACAAATATCCACAACTCCTGGTGTCCAGGAGCCCTCCCCTAGGAATAAGGCTCCAGTGACAGAGTAGGAAGGAAAATCACAGCCTAAGACATAGGACAGCCCTGCCAGCAATAAAACCTATATCAATCCTATGTTAATTTTCTAGATAGATAGATAGATTGATAGATAGACAGATAGATAGATAGACAAATTTGAAACCTAAAGCTTCACATGTGTTGTTTTGTCAGGGCTTATTTTCTTAGTTGTTTCTCTAATACAAAAACAGATGCAGGGATGTGAGCGTGCATGCCTATTTCATACATCACAGATTATTGGACTCAATCACAATGCAGTGCTCATTACATTAAAAATGCAAGAAAAACAGTGGTTTGCCTCTAATTTCCATGTCACGGGAGCTTGTTCCAAGGTGTTTTCTGCATCTTCCAAAGCATCGCTCCCTCAGCCCATCCCCTGGCCCACCTGAGGTTTCCTGCCAATACTGCTCTGCATGTCATACCACGCTGATTATAGACGCCCCCATTCCCTCCACTCACATGTGCTCGCACGAGTGCTCCCACATGCTCCACTGTCCGTCCCTTCCTCGTCTGCTCTGAGAGGCCATTTTGAGATGTGATGTGGACTCCTCCTTTCAATCCAGACTTCATACTTTTCCTTTTCCTGCTTTTGGGGTCTACTCCTTATTTACCTTCTTACCCCCACTTTCCCTTTTTGGTGGCCCTGCAGTCCAGCTCCTTGCTCTCAGTCCTTACACTGGTCCCAACACAAACTTCCTTCACCCAATCACCACAGCATTTCTTTTTCCTGTCCAAATCCCACCTTCTGCTCGATTGTCGAGCACTGACAGATACTTAAGTCTCCTTGAGACTTTGCAATGGAGAGCTGGTCTACACACAGGGAGCTCCTTGCAAAGAAACCTGTCCTTCCGCACTACTGCACAATGGTACGAGTCCAAAGCCCTATGTTAGATTTACACAGATTCCAACAAGTCGGGGCTGAGACACAGCATTTGAAAGAATTCATTAAGTCTATGAATAACTTCAGTGTTTGAGGTATGCTATTTTTGTGTCCCGTGAAATAAATTTAGATATGAAACTCAGCCCTTCCCTTAATTTCTGAGAGAATACAATAAAAAAGGAAAAACACCCTCAAAATATGTTTTGATATGAGTAGATTATTTACCTTTGAGGAGGAGGGTCTTACATCCCCTCTCTGCAAACTTAACATAATGAACATAAGATACCCTTGTTCTTAGAAGTCCTTGGGCCAGCTCCACCATTGAGGATTTTTGCCAGCTGTTTCCTGAACTTCGCATCATGTCATGGGCTACTCTCTCCCCTCCCTTCTCCTTCTCCTTCTCTATCAGCTTCAAATTCCTGTTTATTTCTGTGGCTGGGCATTCTAAATATCCTTTCCATTCCCTCAATTGTAACCACTGACTTTATCAAATTATTTTCCTAAACATAGATTCCTCTCTAAGAGAAATTCTCTCGTCAGCTATTAGGATAATACAAATTTAGCTCTGCTACACAAAGTTCATCCAAACTTGTCCTTGAAGTCTACTGAACTAGGGCAAAGTAACCTTTGATTCTTATGCTGAATGGCTCACACAGACTCAAGAAGGCAACTGGTAACAGCACCAGGAGGGGGTCTGTTCTGGAGACGCATGCACACAGCTGCTCCAAAAATCCTGACCCAGACTCCCCCCTCTCCCACTCAGGCTGCCCCTTTGAGAACGTCTGTTTACTGGTATATATTTCAACCTCATTTCACTTACATATAAGTCAGGATCCAGAAGGAGCCACATGCAGCTACCAGGTGCCCAGGAACAGTTTTTAGTTCATGCTCTATTGCGCTCCTTTTCCATAGGGCCTTAAGATCAGAGCTATCAACAAGAAAAGAGTGACTTAACTATAAGGGGTTCATTACTGATGTTTATTTCTCTCTCCTAGAAAACAATTCAGAAGGCAGGCAGTCCGAGTATGATGTGTTGGCTCCGTGGTCAGTAGAATCCGAGCCACTTCACCCTACAAGACTGCAGGTGAGAAGGAGGGGAGGGGGGCAGGAAGGCAGAAAGGCTGAGGAAACCGACTCCAGGCTGAACTTCCAGGAGCAAGTCCTCAAACCATATCCCAGAGTTGAGACACCAAGGAGGACGCTGTCCCTGCCACAAGCGGGAGGCTGCCACCACTCCAAACCACCCCAAGTCTGCCCTGAGCAGGAAGCTGACAAGTGGGAAAGGCTCCAGGAAAAGCAAGAGGCTGACTCTAAACCTCTGTGATGCCTTACACCCGCAGCACGGAAGCGCCATCACTGCCTTTCTTCCCACACACCTCAGTCCCTGGTCCCAGCTGCCAAGAATTCATCTACTTGGCAGACCCTACGTCAAAGTTGCTCAAACCTGGGACCCAGAGAGTGAGGGGATTTGGGATGTAGATTCCAGCATTCAGGCCTTCAGGGAATTGGAAGTCACACCTGCAGGGGTCGGAACGGGTGTTGAGTGAGATGACCCCTGTTCTCCACCTCAGGACAGTGTCCTGTATATTCCATACCACTCAGTGCATTTTTCTCAAGAGAAAAGGAAAAGCTCATCCTAACAGGAGATCTGCTGACCTGCAGATATACTCGATGACAGCATCTAGGGGGAATGGAAAAGAAAGGCAAGCCTGGAACGTGGTTTCAGAGTACGTGACCTCTGAGTCATGGCTCTCTTCAGGGTGATTGGAGAGACACAGAAAGGAAAAGGAGACAGAAGACAAGAGACGGTATGTCCGCCATTGCATTGCTTTGCTGGGTGCTTGGAGTGTGCCGCCTGCTCTAAGCTACTGTTCTATTTCCTTAATCACTTCTCTTATCACTCTTCCATGGATTTATAAGGCTCAAACAAGACTATCCATTTATCTTCAAAGACTTCTTATTCAAAATTCACCAAAGCATAATTTATCTTTATATATCTCTATGTGGTAGGGAGGGACTGGCTTTTATTATCCCAGGCACAGAGAGGTTCACTGGCTCATCCAAGGTCACACAATGAGGCAGAAGGATAAAATGCCACTAGCAATGTCAGCTCAGCGGCTTGTCCTTCCCAGAGAAACCCTCCAGCTCCAAATGCTCAGGGAAGACCACAGAGCTGGAGCGCGGACATGGCAGGGGTGGGGACGACAGATGGGGACAGCTAGCTTCACATGGAGTCCTGAAGGAACAATTAACTAAATATCAAGGATTAAAAGCTTTCCAAGGAGATCATTTTTTTAAAAATTTATTTCATTTGATCTTTGAGATTTCAATGCTGATTTTCAAGATCAGTTAGTTTAATCAAGCAAGATTTTTCTCTGCAAATACATTTTGTGTGTATATAATGAGTATGGGGGGGAGGGGTACAAGGTGGAAAAAACTGTGTTCCCGATTTCTTAAAATGATAAACTCAACCACTTTTCATCTGTGAAAACTACGTTTTCCAAAACACTTAGTTTCTTGCTCTCTTGGATCACCGTAGCCACTCAGTGGGGTGTATAAAAATACTGTTCATGTACTTTCCCCAGTGTTGACAAAGAACATAGAACCTAGAACCACCTCAACCAGAATCTAACAATCTGAGTTCAAAGCAGTTCTGCACGAATCACCTATGTAACCTGCGAATAAACTAAGTTCTTGGGGCCTCAGCTTTTCATTCATAAAATGAGGACGACAGCTCTATGGCCACTCACCTTCCCTGTCACGTAAGTATCTCCAGTTCACTACCTATATAACTGCAGGGACAGGTTTCACTACAGAGCTGGCACATATTATAAAAGTGAGTCTAAACGATCGAAATTCTCCTTTCTCTTTTTTATAATATGACCTAAACCAGAAATAAATAATGGTTAAAGTTTACCATTGGTAAGGTTTGCCATGCGAAAGCTTTATGAGCTGAAGCCAATGCCTCAGGGTTAATTAACCAGACTTTCAGTGGCTAAATGCTGGCCCAAGGCTGGCGATGGTCAAAAGAGGTGACCATCATAAGACTCTCTCAAGGCTTCTGTGCATTGAATTAATAGCAATAACAGCCAATTTAACAGAAGTTATGACACTCCAATGTGCCCAAGAGTTCCAGTGTCTTACAAGTGTGACCTCATTAAACCCACACATCTGTGTTCCCATTTCACAGCACAAAGCATACGGGTCTCACTCCATACTAATTCCTTCAGAAGGCCTTAGGCTTTGTGAAACATGTGACCTGGTCTGTTCTAGAGGGCTCTGTAGTTCTCTATGATCCATTTGCTTTCCTTTCTATAAATACCTTGATCTTCACCACCCTCACACACACGAACATGCACAAAATTCTGGCATTTTGAGAGACACCAAGTCCAACCCAGGCACCTGAGATGGAGCATGTGACAAAAGCCAAGGTAATCACCACAATCACAGGTCACAGTGTTTGGTTCAGGGGTGGACATGTGAGCCGGGGGCTTTGGGGAAAGAAGCTTTCTAGCACTTCTGACAGAGTGTCCCAGAGGCCATCCTCCCTGTCTCCCCAAAAAGAGAATGTTGATACTGGAACCCACTGTAGTCTTGGGGAGCCTTAGCATGACATTGAAACCATGGAAGTCAGAGCAGAGAGATGGGAAAATGGAAAGACATCCAGTTCCGATGACATCCCTGTGTTTCTGTGTCAAACCAGTCCTCAAAACTGCTGGACAACTGAGTGTACGTGTACAGGAGCCGTTCATCCGCCTATTGTTAGTCTACTTACAGTTGGATTTTGTTATTTCCAATGATTGTACCTCCTTTAGCACTGACTAGAGCACGCAGGACACAGAATACCTATTGATCACCTACAACGTGGACAAATATTTATTAAGTACCTACCCTCTACCAGGCATATATGCTAGCATATGGCACTGAAGGAAAATGGCAAAAATCCCTGTCCTCATGGGGCTTATATTCTAAAGGGAGAACCAGACCATAAATAAGGTAAATGAGTGAAACATATGACATGGTTGATAGTGATACATTCCAAGGAGGTGAAATAAAACAGAGAAGGAAGAAAGGAAGTGTCAGCAGGGACTGAAATTTTAGAAAGGTGGGCAGGGAAGCCTCACTGACATGGAGACTTATGTTGGAGGCCCGAGGTAAGCGGGGAACAAGCCAGGCACTGGTTGGGGGGAGCGCATTCAAGGCAGAGGGAGCAGCAAGTGCAACGGCCCTGGGGCAGGACAGGCACTGGATTAATGATGCCACTTCTGGTCTCGCTGGTCATGACGGCTCACCCAGGAAACAGCAACTGTGAGAATGTATGAGGAAGGTCAAACCCTGACTTTATGAACAGGCCCTCTCCCCTACTTTAAGACAGTGTTTTAGGAATGGAGGTAGGAGGAACTTGTTTTGCTCTGATTCTATTTATGCCACCCCACGTTACCTAGAGGATATCACTCACTGGGCTTCCAGTAGAAGCACAAGCCCTGCCCTGGCCAGGTGGCTCAGTTGGTTGGAGCATGGTCCTATACACCAAAAGGCTGCAGGTTCAATCCCCAGTCAGGGCACGTACGGGAGACAATCAATCAGTGTCTGTCTGTCTGTCTCTCCCTTCTTCTCTCTCTAAAATCAACAAACATATCCTCAAGTAAGGATTTTTAAAAAAGCTCTCAACATTCCCACTTCTGATATTCTTACAAAAGTACTGTAAGGAGGGTACTGCATGACAAACTGCGTCATCGTTAGCTGACTCAGCAGAAATAGAGTCCAGTATTTCCTTGCCTACATGGAGCTGCATGCCAGAATCCCCGGTAATCCCAGCGCCCTGACCCAAGGCCACACGAAGGGAGCTCACATGGATGCCCTGCAAAGGGGGAGGGCCCCTCCATCCAACAGAAACTAGCACACCATCCTACTTGCAATTCGTAACATTCTTGACTTTATTGTCCTGTGAACGTGATTCTTAAAGTTGCTAAGCACTCTGATAAATCGTGCCTAGTCCCAGCTGGATTTCAAGTTTCATGGTTTGACATCTCCAACCCAGCATGTCCCAAGAAGCATTCATGTCTCATTTTATTTTAAATATTTTTCCAGCAAGGTATGGAGCAGTTTTTAAGTGAAAATTTCACACCAGGCTCTGCACCCAAAACAGCATTTAGATCATAACAACACCGTGTATTTACTCTTCGTTTTTGCGCAGACGAGTCTCTGGGTAATAGACGGCCTCTGCGTTTGCCCTAGCAGAGAAAGCATCATCGCTTTGCAAATGCTCAGGCCATTGCCATGAAATGAACACGAGGTAATAAATACATCATTATGAATGCCATCATATCTAGTAGGTGGGTAATGACAGCACTTTGCATTTGGAATCTTTTCGGTGATTTATAAAACATTAACTGAGTGCTGCCCCTAAGGCCCCAGGGAGGAGCAGGTTTTATACCAGTTTCGCAGATGGGGAGACTGAGAGAGCAGTTATGAGATTTCCCCGAGAGCACTGAAGGAATACAAATTAAACGTCATTTACGCAGAGCTCTCAATAAAGATAAAATAAAGATAAAAGAACATTTAGTTGCTGAACAATGCCATCAGGCTCGCCTCATCCTCAGATAGCAAAACACCTTCACAAGGCAGAGCACTGAGGATGTGACAGAGCAGTTAAGTGTAGGCTGTATTTCAGAGGTCCCTCCAGGGGCGAGACCTAACAGTTCAATTTACATAGAGTTGAACTCGGTTTGTGAAAGACAGAGGAAGGAAAATAGGCTGCAGAAAACAGTGAATGACAGGAAGGAGTTAGTGCATTACCCTGTCCTCTAGCCCTTCCTTCCGGCCTTAGAAGGTTTCCGTCTTCCTCCACGAGGCCAGGCCCTCCCTGGAGCACCCTGCCTACACACAAGGATGTGGTGCCTTCCTCTTAGGCATCTTCAGTCCCTTTCTGCCTTGTAGCTTTCAAGTATTCTTTTTTTACTGTGACTTTTAGTATTTTTTTCCTTTTTATTGAATTTATTGGGGTGACAGTGGTTAACAAAACTATACAAGACTCAGGTGCACAGTTCTACAACACATCATCTGTACACTGTCCTGTGTGTTCACCACCCCTAGTCAAGTCTCTCTCCATCACCATTTATTTCCCTGGTACCAGAGGTATCAAACTCACTTTCACCAGAGGCCACATCAGCTTTGTGGTTGCTTTCAAAGGGCCAAACGTAATTTCAACTCCTTAACAGTTAAGGAGTAGTTACATTTAAACAGTCCAAAAATGATTTCGGCCCTCTGAAGGCAACTGCGAGGATGATGTGGCCCCCAGTGAAAATGAGTTTGACCCCCTACCCTAGACCCTCCTCCACCTCTCTCCACCCCTCTCCATCCATCCCCTGTCCCTGCAATCACCATTGTTGTTTAACAGGTTTTCTTTTCCCTCTACTTTTCCCTGCAGTGTTCCAAACATAATCATTCACTAAAGTTGGGACTGAAATGAGAAAAATGTAATTCACATATTATTTCCGGTCCAGACAGACTTCTAAAGTGTGTTGTTTTCAGTGTCTGTACAGCATTTATCTGATAGCCATGCAAGTTCATCTTCATTAAAATCCCTGGTTTCTTTCATTTCTCCTGTAGAAACACCCTATTGCTTTTTCGGTTCCTCTTCCTGATTTTAGGAGTAGCAAACTCATGAGTACAGTCTGATGCCAGTCTAATGATCTGTTTAATCACACAAATATTTAAAAATAAAATTTGTGGCCAACATTTAAAAACCATGGGCTTTTAAATAAAATCTTAATTTTTGTTGATTCTTTGAAAAAATCAAAAGATATGGCCGTGCTGGGAATTTATCTCTTTGTTTTGTTTTGTTTTTTGATGGGGAAGGAGGATTATTTTATCTCTATTGAATTTACTGGGGTGACGTTGGTTAATAAAATTGTACAGCTTTCAGGTGTACAGTTCTATAATACATCATCACAATACCACAATGTATATGGTACTGTGTGTTCCCCACCCAAAATCGAGTCTCCTTCCATCACCATTGATCCCCCTTTACCTTCCTCTGCCTCCCTCTACCGCCCTTTCCCTCTTAAAAGTCAGCTAGAGGTGGTCAAATATCTTTCATTTGACTTTGTTGTCCCTTCCAGGTTTCTCAACAATTCTTTCTAAGCACTTGAGTGCCCAAATCTTCCAAATTCTGACCACTGTGCACCTTTCTATCAAAACACCTCTTTTTAAATCCTCTATTGGAGAAAGCAATGCTTCCATTCTTGGAATATTGCCACCGACTCTCTTCTTATCAAATATAATGTCCATGCTCTCCTGAGCCTGCACATGACCCGCTAGCAGTGCTGCTGACCACCCACTCTTGCCTCCCTTTACTTCCGTTTTATAATCTCTTCATCTTAGCGCTGGTTTTAATGCTGCTTCTTCCTCCTCCTCTACCCGAGACCTCATATGAGGTTCTCACCAAGAACACTGCTCTTATGCATCTTTCTTCATACACGTTCGTATCCTTGTGGACACACCTGCATCAGGATGACTCAGCATCTATCTCGAATATCTAACTCTCAGGTGTCAGTCAGTTCAGGATTTCTACCCACCTCTAAGTGAATCCACCTTATAAGAAAGGAGATCTCACTGCTTTCTTTACCCCTGCCTCATCCCCCCCCCACCCCAAGGGCAGGGTGTATCAGTCAGACTGAGTCATGTTCCAGGGTATCACCTGGACCATGTTATTAATTGCATGTAGGACTATGCATCAAAGATAGGCCCAGCCAACTTGCCTTCTTCTCTTCACCTCTTTACTAGTGAGCACTGGATGTTTTGGGCCATAAAGGAGAGTTGGTGATACAATTTGGACTTGACTGGTGAAGAAAAGGTTTCCTTTTAAACATGTGATTAAATTGCCTGTTGCAGACCATTTCTGTACCATAGCCTTGTATGGGAGAAAATGGACACTAACCCAAAGTAGGATGATGGTAGTGATGATGGTGGTGACGATGATGGTGATGATGGTGTTGATAAGTAGTAGTAATCATCATCATCATCATCATCTGTGAACTTAAATTTGCCACCCATCAATCACCCAGTTACATATAATCAAATACCACTTCACTTTATTAAACTCCACTGACTAGACATGTCTGAATAAATATTCTATTGTCACTACAAATGCAGTCCATAATGTTCTACTCCAAAGTGGCTCATTCTTTTTCAACAATACCATTTCCATTCGTGGGAATTTCATCTTTCTAGTCTCACAAAATACAAACACTGAAATGTTTTTCTTTTTATATTTCCCTTTCTTTAATCCTCTCTACCCAACCAGACAAGACCAAGTGCTTTTACCCAGACTTTAATGAACAAATTTACTGTGCAATCCACAAACTAGTCTCTGACCATCTAATCCCTCTTCTTCCAAAGCACACTGCCACTAGGTCAATCACATAAATGCCTAGATCAGGAGTTTATAACCGCTCATGTCTGATAGGCTCTGGGAGCTTCATCTGACCTCTACGTTTCCTCATAACTTTGCAGACATTCTTTATAAGCTGCTCCAAACCACAGGGCCTCTTTTTTCTTTTACTACCTTTTTTACTTAGAGATAGTACTACAGTACACAGCATTGCCTCCAAATTATTCCCCATATAACAGAATTGTGTCCACAGTTCTACATTAAGTTCCTTACAGACAGAGGCATTTCTGACCTCACCAACGCCCACCAGCCCTGTGCCACCCCCAACATGGCTAGAAATATAGACAGTGCTACATAAATGCCTACTGATTGACCAGCAGAGTACAACCACCGTTGTGCTCAAGAATGACCATCCTACCATTGTTATAGTCCAATAACCTTTCAATGGTTTCCCAAAACATTTAGAATTCAATCTAGCCCTGGCTGGAGTGCTTGCCTGCAAACTGAAAGGTCGCCGGTTCTATTCCCAATCAGGGCACATGCCTGGGTTTCGTGCCAGGTCCCCAGTTGGGGGTGTGTGAGAGGCAGCCTATTGTTGTGTCCATCACACATTGATGTTTTCCTCCCTCTCTTTTTCCTTCCCTTCGTGTCTCTAAAAATAAATAAACTCTTTTTTAAAAAAAGAATGAAATCTAAAATCATTACTAGGGTCGATATGGCCCTATATAGCCTGATGTCTTTTCGCTGGTCTAAGCTTTACTGCCCACCTCTCACACAGAACCAGACAGCCTCTCACTGTTCCTCAGATGCTAAGCTCAATCCCTTTTTTTAGGGTTGAACTCAGTGCTCCCCCAGACTAGAGTGTCCTCACAGAACTCTTGCACGTTTACTCCCCCCTCACTCAGATTCTGGCTTAACTAGCCCAGTACCTCCCCTAGGCCTTCTCCTCCTGTCCCTTATGAAATAGCCCTCTTGGTCACACTAATCATTTTCTAATCCTTTGCCCTATTTTGTTTTTCTTCGCACTTTTAACTGAAATAACAAGTTGTATTTTGTGTTAATCAACTGTCTCCCTGTCTGGAATACAAATACCATCGTGGCAGGAATTTGTTCTGCCTGGTACTCTGCTGTACATCCCGCACCGAGCACAGCAGATGCTCAAGTGTTTGTTGAATGAACGTTTGATATATAGATTATAAAGATATGTTTCACGACACCTTAAAGTCATCAAGCTGACAGCGATGCACCAATGTCTCTGTTTAAGGTCATGGGGTAAAAGCCCACTTCCGTTCTAGCCACAGCAGTGGGAAGGGGCTCACCTTTTAGAATTTGAAAACAGTTTGCAAGGATTCAGGCATGGCAATGAAACACCAAGTGCAGGGACCAAAAAATGAGAAATATTCTCAAAAGGTAAAAGCCAGTGTTTTACATATTTTACTTCCAATTTCCATAACTAAATTATAGCACAAAAAGTAAATAAGGGGAAAGAGGAATCTACTACTTACTGAGCAACTACTATGTTGCAGGCATTGTGAGATACGTAGCTATATGTCTTATTTGCTGCATATGTGTGTCCCACTTCCACTGAAGGTTTTACATGTGTTAGCTCACTTCACTCTAATATTATGGCAGAATAAAAAGTAGTGCTATTGTTATCATTCCTATTTTGCAAATAAGGAAACAGGTTCAGGTGCGTTACAGTACTTGCTGCAGGTCACATGAGTGTGGACCTAAGATGTAAATTCAGGTCGCTCTGGCTCCAAAGTCAGGGCTCAGCTCGGCACCATGCTCTGTCCCCTTGGTAAATCTGCTCATATCAACAGATGCTTTCTGAATTATCTTCATCTGATCTCTGAGAATCTGGACTGACCAGACAATTACACACTTCTTTGGTTTCCTCCATGAGCTGACACTCATGGGACCTGCCTATATATCCCCAAGAAGTACAGGGTGGGGTTAAAGTCGGTTTACAGTTGTTCGGATAGAAAAATAACACAATAATTAATAAATAATGATACAAGAATAAACTGTGTGTTTCGTGTGCTCATAACTGTAAACCTAGTTTTGCCCCACCCGGTACAATCACTATCATACATACCTAAGAGATAAATATCTTTCTTTCCTTCATATCACTCAAGAAGTCTACAAAGAGATGCTTAAAAGAAAAAAGACTACAAACAGATTGCTTATTTAATCTACATTTTCCCACCCAACAAGTACTTGCTGTTGAATGAGTGATTATCAGAACTGTCAAAATCAGGGGTTCTTTGTCAAAAGCAAAAAATGCCTTTGGCTAAGGATGCCTCCCCTTTTCGAGAGCTCGCATGGCCGGGGAGGGTCCCACACCAGCCAGGCCTTGACTGGTCCTAGCCCTTCCACAGGCGAAGTCTCTCCTCACAGTACCAGTATAAAATCCCCTTCACAGCTCCAAAGCTACGGATTCAAAGATGTTTTTCTTTGGCCATCCCAGCCTGGAGCGCTGCCTGCTGCTCTCTGTCCTTCCTGATCTCTCCCAACTCTTGGAATCACAGATTTTCAGAGACGTTAAAACAGAGGCTTCCACCCTCATTTCGCCAAAGTAGAAAGCAGACAGTTAGGTAAAGCATTTTGTCCGGAGTCAGAAAACTAGCAACAGTCAAAGCTGAGACCTGAAGGTAGGTGCTCTGATGTGTGGCTTCTGCTCTTCTCATGACCCTCCTTCACCCGCCCCCAGGCCACTCCCTGAGGAATGGCACTCATTATCACTACACCACAAGCAGGTGTGTGGCTACTTTGGCTCTGAGGGCACCAGCTTAAACAAGGAGCAGAGTGAATACCAGAGGAGTGACATTTGCCAACAAGTGTTCAAAAGCATTTACAGAACTCAGCATGGAAGAACTTCAAAGGGGAGACCAGCGGTCCATCCTGAGCCCGTGTCTCCAGCTCTCCTTCACAGAAATCTCCTGAGGTGCAAAGGAAGGCTCTTTGATCACTTGTTTAATAATTCTAAGTCACAAGTCAATAGTGGTTAATAAAACATCATATGGCCCAAGTCAATATGCAGAAGTAGCATGAAATATTCAGTGAAACAAACACTAGCAAAGGAGTGTGTCAGTATGATGACGTTCACTCATTTTCTTAAAGCATCTGCTAAAAAGCTTTAAATATAAAATTAAAAGATGCCTTTAAAATAAAGTTTTACAAATCAAACAAAATTGCAATTGCAATGTTACACATGATTGTGGAGGTGCATGTAAGCAAAAAAAAAAAAAAAAAAAGGACAAACTGGTGCCTATCTTGGCAGGCACTGTGGCTAAAGAGAGAAAAGGCTATGATTCAGGCTATGAGAGGTAAAGTTTAAAGCTGTTTATAACCTACCATTCTCCTGTTACAGGTGATGAAAGGGAGGCCCCAGGAAGCCAAATGACTTTCCCAAGGGCATGCAGTCTGTTAGTCTGGATTAAAATAAGTCTTTTTAGTAACCCACATCAAATTCTTTCCTCTCTACTCAATTCCATTTGGCAAACTAATCATGAGCATTCATTGCAAATGTTGACCCAAATTATTTGCTTAATATTTGGATAGTACCATTGTTTCTATACATGAATCATCCAAACAATTATATCCATAGAAGCCAGCTTCAGACTTTATTTCATATTAGAGATGATTTTAAGAAGGGAATAAGCCAGTACCAGAGCTGGGTGAGCAGGCACATCCTAGTTGCAGGAGGAAAATACCACCATGAGAAGCCCTGACATCTCTGCTCCCCTGCCAAGGTATACTGGTGCCCCGCTGCTCAGTGTGGTACTATAGCCATGTCTACTGGGGCTCCTGAACCATTACCTGACGTCATCAGGTATCCTCAAATAACTCTTTCTCTGAGCACCTGCAGAGTCCACCCATGCCCCCCAGTCTACCTATTGCCTGTTGCTGAGCAGGCTACTTAGGGACCATGACAGCACGACAGCATTAGTTACGTGCACTTCGTACTCTTAGTCCTCACCTGTCTTCTCGCCACAGAATAAGGCCAGTTGATTACAAAGCCCCAAAGGACATGCTGCTGACCTTCTTGCAAAAAGCCTGTTGGTGTCTGGGGACCATTCACGTAATGTGTTTGTCCTCTGCATTAAAAAGTCGGGGCTAAAACATTCTTTTCTTTTCTGAATTATTTATCAACAGCAGGGAAAACGGAAAACCACAGACATAAAAATAAAGAAAAAAGCAAGGCTCTTTTAGCTCCCTGGTTACTTAGAGATATTTTCTGGCCCTGACTCCACAGTTGCCCCATCTACCCTGTAGAATTAAACGCGGAGGTCTTGTCAACCATACTGGGCCATGGGCACTTCATGCCCTGCACGCTATATTCACTGTACCCCTTCTTGAACTCTGTTCTTCTTCTGAAAGGGGGACTGTCCTAGTAAGGGCTGGGGCCATTAAAGCTGTGCTTTCTATTTAAAGGAAAACATAATAACACACCAGTTAGCCAATGGCCTGACGTCTACCATCTTCAACTCTTAGGAAGACAGCCCTGACCCGTACTGTGCGAAAGAAGCCTCTGAGGCACATAGCGGCGATGAAACCCGTGTCTTTTATTCCACTAGAGAAGACCAGAGACACATGGAAGCCTGGGAAGGAATGACAAGTTCAGAGATTTAGCAAGCTCTTTATCTAATCTTGAGTCGTTCTGTTCCCACCGCCTGCAACTCTGTTATTCTGGAACCAGCACAGCATGCTCCTTCACATCACACAGGTCTTTACCTCTCTGCCCCGATCAGGGAGACCCTTCCAGACCACCCCATATGAAATTTCAGCCCTGCCCACCCCAGCACACCCATCTCCCTTCCCTCTTTTTATTTCTCTCCAAAGTTCTTATCTTCCAGCATACTGTATATTTACCTTTTTACAGCTGACTCCCCTCAACTAAAACAAGCTCCACTGACAGCGAAGTTTGGTCTGTGTTATTCACTGAGGTATTCCTGACATCTACAACAACACCTGGTGCTTAGCTTTCTCAATCTACATTTAACAAATGAAAAATAAATCATGAAGAAATAATCACTCCTAGAGCTAAGACACAGGCTGATGTCCAGTATGTGTTAGGGAAGCAAGGAAAACTATGCGAATGTTATTGCTGGAGTTGACTTAGTAACAGAAGGAGATCTTTCCCTAATTTTTGTTCTAACTTGTTTACTATGGTAAAATACACATAATATAAAATGTATCATCTTAACCATTTTTAAGTTCAGTGGTATTCATACTGTTGTGAAACCATCACCAGAACTCTCCTCATCTTGTAGAACCGAAGCAATAACTGAGAAACTACACAGTAAGTCTCCCCTACACAGCTGCAGCGGCTACCATTCTACTTTTGATCTCTAAGAATTGGACTGCTCTACGTATCACGTAGTTGTAGCATCCCACAGTATTTGTCTTTTTGTGACTGGCTTTTATCACTTAGTATAATGTTCTCTGTGGTTCATCCACGTGGTGGCTTTTGTCAGAATTTCCTTCCTTTTGAAGGCTGAATGATATTCCACTGTATGTAGATACCACATTTATATGTCAATGGACATTTCAATTGCTTCTACATTTTAGCTATTACAAAACAATGCCACTATCAACATGGGTATACAAACATCTCTTCAAGACCCTGCTGTAAATGATTATGGACATACAAGGTCTGTCCAGAAAAAGTCCAGCCACTGTTAATGTAACGACTGCGGTTTGCGCGACATTGATGTAACCTGGCAGCCAAGGAGAGTGGGCTGGAATGCGCATGCGTGAACAATGATGACTTCACTGGACTAGTCAGTGGGGGCACTAGACCCCCTTGAGTGAGCATGTGTACTGTGTGGCCATTACATTCACAATGACTGAGCTAGTAGAGCACAAATCTGCATCAAATTTTGCATGAGCTTGGACATTCCTCCACGGAAGCAGTTGGATGATTCAGAAGGCCACAGCTGTGGGCAACTGGTGATTGGCAGCTTCATCACAACAACACTCCTGCTCATGCATCACATCTTGTACAGAATTTTTTGGTGAAACAACAAATCACCCCGGTGACTCAACCCCCCTACAGCCCAGATTTGGCCCCCTGTGACTTCTGGCTTTTCCCGAAACTAAAATCACCTTTGAAAGGGAAGAGATTTCAGACCATCAGTGAGATTCAGGAAAATACCAAAGGAGCTGATGGTGATTGGGAGAACTGTGTGAGGTCCCAAGGTGCCTACTTTGAAGGGGACTGAGGTGTCATTGTCCTATGTATATAATATTTCTTATATCTTCTTCAAGAAATGTCTCTGCCTTTCATACTACATGGCTGGATACCTTCTAGACAGACCTCATATATCCAGAAGTAAAATTGCTGGATCGTATGACTTTTAACTTATTTTTAATTTTTTGAGGAAATGCCAAACTGTTTTGCACACCAGCTGCACCATTTTACATTCCCACCAACAGTGCCAAGGGTTTAAGTTTCTCCTCATTTTTGCCAACACCTGTTGTTCTCTTTTTCATGGCATTTTTGACCCCGAATCTTTCACCGAACTCATCACTTGTCGGTTCGGTCATCAGTAGTAATGCACACACATCAGTGAATTTGATATAAAAGGTAAAGAAAATAAGATTCCAGGACAAAAGCTAGATTAACAAACCCAACAGTGGAGTCAAGAGGAAATAAGAGATGGGAGAAGAGATGAAATAAAGCAAATTGTGCCCAAATACTAGTGGGGTAAATTCAAAACTTCAGCAGCATTAGAGGTGATGTTTGTGCTATTTCATGACTTGTTGGTTTCATAAATCCTAACAATATAGAGAAGGCATTGCTCTCTGGACTCCTTCATGGGCTTAGTTTGAAGGCTGTGAACTACCTCAACCAGTCCTAAGATAGATAGATAGATAGATAGATAGATAGATAGATAGATAGATAGATAGATGATAGATAGACAGACAGATGGATGGATAGATAGATGGAAAAATAAATAAACCAATGGTTTGCTTGAGGCCAAGAAAAGCATCACAGCATATATCTTCATTTGCTTCCCTCCCCCTCACTGTAAGCCACTGAGCCTGGGTTACTGTGACACAACAGTCCTTTAGTACCACATACTCTGGCTGAGACAGGAATTGTCCCCTCACCACCCTTTCACACTGGTAGACAGGGATGACGTCTGCCTCCTCTGA
>VMDR010001360.1:0-131425 GCA_007922815.1 Macrotus californicus | reverse complement strand
ACTCTCTCCCCCAAAGCTATCATTTGCAATGGAAGGGCAGATAAAGTGCTTCCCAGATAAGGTCAAGTTAAAGGAGTTCATCATCACCAAGCCCTTATTCTATGAAATGTTAAAGGGACTTATCTAAGAAATAGAAGATAAAAAATAGGAACAGTAAAATGACAACAAACTCACAGTTATTAACAACCGAACCTAAAACAAAAACAAAAACAAACTAAGCAAACAACTAGAACAGGAACAGAATCACAGAAATGGAGATCACACAGAGGGTTATCATCAGGGGGGTGCATGGGGAGAGAGGGGGAAAAGGTACAGGGAATAAGAAGCATAAATGGTAGGTAGAAGATAGACAGGGGGAGGTTAAGAATAGTATAGGAAATGTAGAGGCCAAAGAACTTATATATATGACCCACGGACATGAACTAAAGGGGAGAATGTGGGTGGGAGTGGGTGTGCAGAGTGGAGGGGAATAAAGGGGGAAAATAGGACAAGTATAATAGCATAATCAATAAAATATAATTTTTTTTTAAAAAGCAAGCTTTCTTTTTCTTTTAGCAGGTGGTTTGTTTGGTTTTTTTTCCTTAAGGCAACGTGCAGGAATTCCCACAGCAGTGGCGGGGTGAAACTCACACAGTGGTCGTTCTGCTGTGTGAACGTTCAACGAGCTGTGCTTTTCTGTTCTGTGCCTGTTCCTGTGTGGATGTCATACTTCACACTAAAGAAAGTCGTCCAGCTTCAAAAGCCTGAAGACCACTGGTTTAGCCCCACTTATTATACTACACCTACAGTATACCCAATGTATAGTATACCTATGTAAGTGAGTGTATACATACATATGTAGGGAGAGAGGAAGGGACAGAGACGAGGGTATGTATCCTGGTAAATCCCTGTGCATATGGGATATCTCTACTGCTATAGTATATACTGTCTATGATAATGAAAAGAAACAACAAAATGGAAAAACACCCCCACTCGTGTGGACACGGTGGATGCTCGACTTTCAGGGCTCTGGGCCGGGCCGCCGCCCCGACCCTGTGTCCGGTCCCCATGAGTCAGCTCTGCGGTGCCAGCCTGGCAAGCACAGCCGTGACATACAGCTAATCTCCCTGAGAAGCCGCTCACCATCCACTCACCCGTAAAAGCCCTCGAGTGACTCACGAAGCTCCTCACAGGACTCCTGAGATGTTCGTGAGGCAGCGTGTCTGCCTTGTCTTCTCCGGCCCTCTAAGAAATGATGAGCAATCCAGTCAGCTATGATTAAAAAGAAATAAAAATGTTTCCATCCCCCAGCGTTCCTGGCGGAGCACGGAGGCGTGGAGGTTGTGTTGGCAGGATCTTAGCTGTTTTCTTCCTAGGGATTTAAAGTTGTTGTGCAATCCTCAGCGCTAATCGTGACATCGTTACAGCCACAGCTGGAGAGCCAGGATGATCGCCCCATAGCCCCATGTGAACTGCTGACCGTCCAAAATGTGCGCCCTAAAAGCTGAAATTTTATTTCAGGTTTATGGCTGCCTCCTTCTCCCCACAAACGAGTTGGATCCCTAGGGCTGCTGTGTCGCAAAGCTCCTCAGACTGGGTGGCTTAAAGGAACAGATATCAATTTTGTCCCAGTCCGGGGGCCAGAGTCCAGAATCAGGACGCGGGCAGGGCTGGTTCCTTCTGGAGCCTCCGGGGGGAAATGTGCTCCTTGTCTCTGTCCCAGCTTCTGGCGGCTGCCAGCCGTTCTTGGCCTTCCTTGGCCTGTAGAGACATCCCTCCAGTCTCTGTCCCCGTCTTCACATGGCAGTGCCCCCATGTCTCTGTCCAAATTTCTTTCTTTTCGTGAGGACACCAATCATATTGGACTTAGGGGCCACCCTAATCCAGCCTGACCTCATCTTACTTCAATGACCTCTGCAAAGACCCTAGTTCCAAATAAGGTCACATTCACAGGTTTGGGGGGTAAGGGGTGGACATATCTTTGGGGGGACACCATGCACCCCGAAACATCCAGGAACAAGAGAAATGGACACACTCCTGCATAGACAGTCGCACACAGGCCTCTGGCCTGCAGGAGGCGCCAGTAAAGGGAGCTGAGCTGCTGGCCTGAGAGCGGCACGTGGCAGGGAACCCCATGTTCTGTGGTATCAAAAAAGCATTTCTGAGCTGCACGGGAGCTTCAGCCTCCCATGTAGCCTCTCTGGCCCTCCGAGTGCAGAGCTGGCTGGGACAGAGGCCCAAGGAGGCCCAGGTTGCATGTGGCCACACAGCTCCATGCTGGGAGGAACCCAGCAGAGGAGGACAGCAGCCTGCATGGTCCCTGTCCTTGAGCAAAACACGATGCTGCGATGCAGGTTCAGCACTGTGTGGTTGGAGGGTCTGTGGGCCCAGGACTGTCAGTGAGTCTCACCTCAAGTTCACAGCAGTGTGCCGTTGAAATACGAATGGGCCTGCGATCAGGAGCCCGTCTAGGTTTGGAGGCCCGTATGGTTTATGGGACCTCTGTAAGGCAAAGGAAACAACGATGATTAAATCAGAATTAGGTACAAATATGAGTTTTTTAAGAATGCTAACAAATCACAAGAAATTACAAGAGCTGTAGAAACTCAGGTGACTTCTGAATGCAATCTCTTTGGGCAACTTACCAGAAACGCTTCCATAAACTGCGTTCTGCCTCCCCTCCCCCCGCCACACCTGCAATTCTCTGTAGCTCCCAGCTCTGCACAGCCCCCACCCCCAGGCCTGCAGACGAGGGCCCTGGGGCTCACCCTCATTCATTCCCAGGTAAGCTTCTCTTTGCCTGGAAAGGAGGTGTGCTTTCAGGCCCTCCAGGTAGGAAGGGAGCAGAGGGGGCGGGGTGGGTATCAGACTCTCGTGGCAGGAAGGAGCAGCACTCTGGCTCGGCTGGAGGTTGGAGGCAACCATGGCCTGGGAGCCAGGCCCAGCCAAACTGCTCTGCCCATGTTCCTCCTTTGTCTCTCAGTCTTCGCCTGCTTCCCAGGCACCCCACGCAGAACCAACTACCAGGGAGGGGGCTCCCTCAGCAGAAACATGCAATTAGTGCCCTCTTCCCCCCACCCCCAAGCTCCCAGAACTTCCCTGGCAGCTCGTAAAGTCATGACATAGCTTGCAAGGCACGTTTCTGGACACCCCTGCTTTATACCCTTTCTAAGATGGGGATATAATCACGTCCCGCTGCTGTGAGTCAGCCAGATGAAAGGTGCCAGTGAACGGACAGGTGTATTCCTGTCGTCAGGACAGAGCCAGGCCCCAGTTGGATCCTCCCAAGGACTGCCAACCTGGCAGGGGCCAGCTGGCCTGATTTGGGGGGCAGAGTGGAGCACAGCCGGAGGTCAGGAGAGCAGGAAGTCCACACTGCCCCAGTTCTCAGCCTTCCCTTTACTCCCTCACTCATTCCTCTCCCCTGCTCTGCCACCTGTCTGTCCAAGCCCCATGGCTCCTGAAGGTAGAGGGTTGGCCCCAGAGTCCCAATGGGTTGCTTGTGCAGGACACGGTGGTGGGGAGGGTACTTTCCTATACACCCCACATTTAAGCTTGGCCCTTCTAAGCATGTTACTTAATGATCTGCTGCTTCAGTGGGGATTTTGGCAGAATCCCAACTCTCCTTATGTCCCAGAATCCTGTTCATTTGTCCATCCATCCATCCATGAATTATCCATCCATTATCCAATCCTCATTCATTACCCATCACCCATTCATCATCTATTCACCACCCATCATTTATCCATCATCTCTCCATCCATTTATTTATCCATCCATCATCCATTTATCTACTTATCATTCATCCACTGTCATCCATTCACTTAGCTGCTATCCATTCATCATTCATCACCCACCCGTCTCATAGAAAGCACTGAGCAGCTGCTCAAGTGCCAGGGGCTGTGCTTGTCCCTGGAACTAAAAGGTCTTCGAGACCAGAGTCCTGCTACCATGGAGCCTTTGGTCTACTGAAGAGGCAAACCGAGCACATTTGATGGGTGTCATCTGCAGTTGTGGGTACAAGCAGTGTCACAAACGTGGCACAGCTGGTGAGCTGCCACCTCCACTTTCATTCTCTTGCTCTTAGGTCTGTTTCTCAACCGCCCTGCACTCAAGATAGGGAGCACCCCTCGGCCCTGCTGCCCCCTCCCTGCTCCGAAGCCTGGGAACCTGTGGGAGGAGCCCGCACATGGCACCTCAGGCCAATGGATCAGCAGCCTGCCTCTGCCAGTCTCCACAGGACTTCCCCCCGCGGCCACAGCATCTCGAGAATGCTCTGCATTCTTCTCATTTTAATAAAGGCACGAAGGGTACTTCTAGAGCTAGGAAGACAAGAAATCACGCCCTTTCAGGTACATTCTTGGCTGCAATGCTGGGGATTGTGGGTGTTTTTGAGGGAGGGAGCTGGCTTATTTGCAAGTTTACCTCTTTGACCCAGCCTAAGGCATGCTGCCACCGCCTGACTGGCAGACCTCTCAGCCAGGGTGTGGCGATGACAAGGAGCACAGTTAAGCATTAGAGGGGAGGGATGTGGAAGGGCAGGCTGACACAAGGGGAGCTCACCCCAGCAATAGGAAGGGTGACACGGGGCGCTGAGGCCCAGAGGAGCAAGGTGGCATGGGGCCCCAGGTAGTGGATAAGCCAGTCAGCCCTGCAGGTCCTCTGAGGCCCTGTGGTACCTGACACGGTGTTTTCTTTAGCTCAGGGATACCCTTTGGCCTTCAAATCCTGAACTGTACCTGTCTCAGTTCCAGCCTTGACACGCCGAGTGACTTAGGAGGCGTCACCTGCTTCCCACACCCCAAGTCAGGGTGTCCTCCCCTTGTGTTGTGAGAACCAGGGACTTACTAATTCTTACGAACGCATGGCCAGGCACTCTCTGAGAGCTTGAGCAAGGCTTGCCTGGGAGGCAGATGTTAACAGAGGGACTGGCTCCCTTAGTCTCTCAGGAGCAGCCTGTGACCTTGGGCGAGTCCCTCCCTCTCTCCCGTCCCATCGCCTTCCCTATTAAACAAACGGTCATGATGATAATAGTGTCTCCCGCTGTGAAACGTCCTGCAGCTTCAGTGTCAGTAGAAGGCTTTGCACTCCTGAGACAAAGGCACCGAGGAGTGAGCTCTGAGGGGTTATTAGAAGTAATTGGGCCTGAGATTGGGTAACCCTTCAAAGCTGCCTGCCTCCACTCACTTCACCCAAGGTCTCCACCTCTTCTCCATCTCTTTTCTCTACCCACCTGGCGATGGCTTCCCCTTGCCCACTGCCCCCACCCCTTTCTCATCCCGTCTCACCTGCAGGTTACTCTCACACTTGCCCCCCCTACACACACACCAAGCACTCTGCCTCCAAAGTGATGGAACCCCAGACAAGTAGAACTGACAAGGACCGTAGGGAACACTGTATTCAAATCTCAAACCACAAAGGTGGGATGAGCCAAGGGGTTCTTCTGTTGGTCTTTCAGGTGGTCCCCATTGTGGCTGCACTGAGCTGGCGAGTCAGCTGGGGACTGGACAGGGTGGGGTGTGGATGGCTGGGCTCCTCTCCTGCTGTATAGTCCCAGGGCTCTATCCCTTCCATGTCCTTTTGGGAGTTTCTTCATGTAACTCTCGGGAAGGCTAGCCAACCTGCTTCTGTGGGGGCTCAGAGCTCGGGCGTGCAAAAGTGGAGGCTGCCAAAATCTTCTGAAGCCTTAGGCCCACAAATGGTCACTTCTGTCACATTCTATGATTAAAGAGCATCAAGCGTTGGACAGATTCCAAAGGAGAGGACTTTGCAGGGGCTTGGACATGAACACTGGGAGGTGTTGTCCATGGGGAGCCACAGGTATAATGAGTGACTACACAGGAAGAGGACTCAAGAGAGCAAAGACCACCAGCAGCAGCCTCACCTGGGTGGGACCTTGGTGGAAAGGCAGGTCACCAGGTCCTCCAGACCTCCTCTGGGCCTCAGGGTCTCTGGTGCCAGGAAGCTGCAGGTGTGCTGGCCCTCCACTTGATTTAGGAGGACCACTACAGTTTGAGAACAAAATCCCAGGGCTCTGGGGCTGTTGAAAGGGCTGCGGCATTTGCTTTGTGAAGCTGGAAGCCATGGAGGGTTTGAGTAGAGAGCTTGAGAGAAAATCACTTTTATAGAAGGATAAAGGCACATGAGAGGCCAGATCGGGGGCAGATAGGTAGAGATGTTCCAATGACCCAGGTGAGAGGGCTGGGGCCTTGGACCAGGCAGTGAGAGATGGTGAGAGGAGAGCAGGTCTGCACCTGGCTGAAGGTGGAGCCGGCAGGATTTCCCACACGTTGGGTGTGGGCTGTGAATGGCACAAGGGGTCTGCAGGCAGGGTCCTGCTGTGGTGTCCTGGAGGCAAGGGACAGTGTAAAGGCTAGGTCGTACGGCGGAGTGACTGAGCAGACACACTGGGTGCCATTTTAAAAAAGCTGTGATGTTTCGGGTGGCATGTTACCCCCTGCTTCCTCTCGACTTGAACTAGAAGTATGGTCTTGCCATGTGCTGAGTCAGGGAAGAAGCAAGTTTGGGGTACAGCAGATAATTAGGAGTTCAGATTGCACCCGTTAAATATGAGATGCTCATAATGCATAGGACACACATATAGGATACAAATTTGCGGGGAGAGGTCCGTCCTGGCAAGAGAGAAATGTTGGAGTTGCACGTAGATGAGCAAACTTTCAAGATGGATGAATCTGCTAGGGAGTGGGTGTAGAAGAGATAAGAAGGAAGTTGATATCAGGTGGATAAACCAGGAGACAGAGAAGGCATGGCCCCTGGGGTGGAAGGAGAGCAGAGAATGACACCCTTGATGAAGGAGAATTTTTTTAAAGATTTTATTTATTTATTTTTAGAGAGAGGGGAAAGGAGGGAGAAAGGGAGAGAAACATCAATGTGTGGTTGTCTCTCAAGCACACCCTACTGGGGACCTGGCCCGCAACCCAGGCATGTGCCCTGACTGGGAATCGAACCAGTGACCCTTTGATTTGCAAGCCAGCACTCAATCCATGAGCCATACCAGCCAGGGCAATGAGGTAGAATTTTTAAAAAGTCAGAAGATTACCCTTGTATACAGTCAGCATCTGTCAATGATTTATTGATCTCAATAACAAGGAGCCAGCAGGGTGGTCAAGCGGGTCCCAAAACTATAGAAAAAGAGAAAGACCACAGCATCTGATGGAAGGCATGTTGCCTCATTGAACAGGATTCCCCAGTGCAACTGATTGTCCCCGTGAGTGATCTGTGGGCTAATAAACTACCACCATCTCTACAGGACAAAATCCAATCATGTCACCACCAGACAGAATTACCAGCATCACCATTGGTTTCCAACAAGTTAATAGGAACCCAGAAGAGTTGTCAACCCCCTGCAATCAACAGAGAATAGCACAAAAGGCACGTGCCCATGGGGTTGTGGGTCGTCTCCAGCGTGTTTCAGGGTGGCTCTCTTGTGGAGCTGTGAGACCACGCTCCACCCAGATAGACCAGAAGCAGCTCACCCACCCTTCAGCCTGGGAGCTCCTGGGGGCAGCACAGAGGGACTATTAAAGCTTCTCCGAGGGGGCTGGACTTTCTGGGAGGGATGGTCGGGTCTCAACTAGCCAGATTCAGAGGAGGATTTTTCTCATGCGATAGTCTTTAAGGAATTCAATCAAAAAGTCATGTTTTCCACTCAAAACCACAGGGCAACTCTCCAATGACCACAGAATTTACTCAGATGAGCGGTGAGATGGTCTGCGGGTGACCTTGGGTGGCCTGGCCTGTGGGCTATGGTCTGAAGGCAGAGATGGACAGGAAAACCATCAGGGTGAGATCTGGGATGTCCTTGGGGCAGTTTTTGTGACAAAAAGACCATTGGTGTTTGTTTTTAATTCGTGATTACTATCGAGTATGCTGTTTCACATGTTCATATCTGGTTCTCCTCGGGCTTTAAAGTTCAACCTACAAATCGAAAGGTTTTATTACGAATTCAGGAAATTTATTATCACTTTTAAGGAGGCTTAACTCGATCAGCACTTGAACAACCCAGTCTGGACCACTAGACTCTCCAGTGTGGCCAGTCACCTTTGCAAACCTAGTAAACCTTTCACCTTTTAAACTGCAAGTGTAAATTTATTATCTCACTTCAAATGACTCAAAGAAGCAGATTTTCCCAAGAACTACAGTCTTTCCACTTCTGCCCCCAATGTCATGTACAAATTTAGTAAAATACTCTGACACTTCTCCACTTAAAGCACAAGTCTAACATCAAACACTCAATAACCAAATTTAAATCCAAATCACAAAGATCATCCAATGGGTCTCATAACGTGCCAGATTCTCTTCATACAGTGCTTCAAACACTTTTACCTGCCAAACATGCTCAGTATTTTCACTGTAAACTTAACCCACCAATACGAACATTTGTGGTTGATTTACTCATTATTTACATATTTAATTCCAAGTCTTCCCAGTATTCAAAAAAAACTCTTGTCAAAGGAGAAAAGGGTACCTTCCAAGGCAGCCTCGGCTTCCCCTTGAGAAGTTGCTCATCAACTGGGGACTGTCTTGGCATGGAGCCCAGAGCCTCCTGGAGACGCAAGCAGTCTTGCAGGGCCCTTTGGAGGGCACCATGGCGCCCGCGTGTGGGCAGCCTCGGACCCATGCCCTTGTATTCTCCTCGTGCCCCATTCCTGTCGAGCTGGAGGCTGCACCGTCCCTGTGGCAGTCTCCCACTGTCCCTTGTCTTCTTCTTCCTGTGTCATTGTCACTCTCTGCTTTCTGGCCAGACATACAGCCATGCAGACAGCCTTCCCACCCCCACTCCCTGTGACTAAGGTCTGGCCATGGGAAGGAAGGGGACGCAGAATGGGCAATGTCTACATTGTTCCTTGGGTGAACACCTCCTTCTTTCCTTTCCTGCTTCCTTCTGGTTGGAGCTGGAGTTGCCATTCGGACCCCAGGGTGGAGGCCACGGGCTGAGCATGCCAGGACCAGACCCCCCCGATCAGACTCAGCCAATCGGCTTTCTTCCTCACCTTGCTGTCTAGCAGGGCCACGAAAGGTGTGGGTATCAAAACGGTGTCCCCAGGGACCCGGCACCTTTTTCTAGCTCTGTCTGACTCCACAGTAAAGTCATGTTGTCAACAGGGTCAATGGGTGAAAACCCAGGGAAAGCAACAGGTGTCTGTGGATGTCCAAGGCCACAAGATGGGAAACAACATTGCCCGCAGCAGGAGCAGCAGAGAGGTGTCCGCCATTCAGGATAGTAAATAAACAACTGAGTGCCTGGAGAAAGCAGGGGGACTGCGATAGGAAACCCCAGTGCCAAGGAGAAAGACCCCCCCATGCCTGGGCTCCTCCACCTGCTCTTCGACCAGCAGAGTTCCCGGTGCAAGAGGGCAGGAGCAGGGCCACAAGGCCAGGCCTGCACTGCAGGTGTGAGAATTACTCACACATGGAGCTCTTCCTTGTTATGTAATCCTGGTCCCAGCTCAGCCAGAATATTGAATTCTCCTCCACAATTCCTGTTTTTCAAAAGTCCCGAATTAAGGGACCTCATTCAGGAATTGTTCAAATAAAACGGTTTTACTTAAAGGGAGAGACACATTGATGTGTGAGGGAAACATCAATCTGTTGCCTCTTACGCACCCCCAACGGGGGGACTGGCCTGCAACCCAGGCCTGTGTCCCGACCAGGAATCAAACTGGTGACCCTTCAGTTTGCAGGGTGATGCTCAACCCGCTGAGCCACACCAGCCAGGATCAGAGGCTATTTAATGAGGGAAAATGTTCATGATGTATGAAAATAATTTACTTTATGTACAGCATGATCCCAGTTTTGTATAAGCATTTATTTGTAGTTTTTAAAAGCTAAATTTTGAGCAACAACAACAGCAAAGAGACTCAGCAATAAAGATTAAGTATAAGCCCTGGCTAGTGTGGCTCAGTGGACTGAGCACTGGCCTGAACCTAATGGTCACTTGTTTGACTCCCAGTCAGGGCACATGCCTGGGTCACGGGGCCAGGCCCCCAGCTGGATCTGTGCAAGAGGTAACCGATCAATGTTCTTCTCCCTCTCTTTCTCCCTTCCTTCTCTTCTCTCTAAAAATAAATAAATAAAGTACATTTTTTTAAAGGTTAATTATAAAATTAAAACGAAAAACAGTTTGAATCCAGGTTCACCCAAGGAGATTCCCTTCATTCCTGTGCAGACAGCTCCCAGCTCCGAGGCATGAATGGGTTAGAAACCAGCGAAGCCACGGGAGGGCTTTGCTCAGCCAGCCTGCAGGCACGCTCACGCGGAACAAGCACTTCAAGGCTCCTGATTACAGAACTTACAGGAAGTGTGCTGCTTCCACCATTCAGCACCTGCAGGAGGAAAGAATGTCTCATGCGGATTCAGGAAATCTGGAAAATTTCCCCTTGACTCAGGCGTGTAGTGTCCATTTGACCTTAAGCAAGTTACCTAATCTCGATGTAGGGAAATGAGATAACGCAACTCCGCTCCTAACTCCCAGGGCGATGGGGAGGCAGAAAGACGGGGGGTGAGTGCAGGCGGCTTGCAGGTGTCCGGTGAGGAATCTCGCTTCACTGCGGCTGGGTTTGTCACTGCATGGGATGTTTGTGCCCACTGTGTGTCCTCATCTCAGACTCTGATGTTGCCCTGTTAGAGAAAAAAATCGGATTTTTATTGTGTTTTCTAAAACCTGAGCCCTGGCTGGTGTGGCTCAGTGGATTGAGCGCTGGCCTGTGAACCCAAAGGTCACCGGTTCGATTCCCAATCAGGGCACATGCCTGGGTTGCAGGTCAGGGCCCTGGTTGGCTGCGTGCGAGAGGCAACCAATTGATATATCCCTCACACATCAATGTTTCTCTCCCTCCCTTCCCCCCTCCCTTCCCCTCTCTCTAAAAATAAATAAATAAAATCTTAAACAAAACAAAACACCTGCTTATCACATTGAGGCCAATCAGCAGAGGCTCAGAACTCCCTACAACCCTCATGAACTGATTTCTGATCATGCGCCATGGCCGGGCCTCCTTCTAACTCCCAGTGAGGAGGTGTGCCCTGCATGCTTCCCAGGTGTAAACAATAACGTGAATGGCGCCCCTTTAAATGGCGTCAGAGCTGCCGACTCACAGGGACTGTCCTGCACGTCTGATGCCTCAAACTTCTGGAACAGGGCAAAATCCCCTTTGACTAAGCTTGAGCTGCCCTGTGACCCAAAGGTGACAAGGAAGCAGCTATGATGGCTACTGGACTGAGGAACGCAGGACTGAACACAAAAGACGTGGTTTAGAGTCGGCACCACTGTGTTATGTGGCCTGCACCGATGGAAGGGTCTCCCTTCTGTGCGTGTGGTCGTTCCCTTTTTCTCAACACCCCTGGCCCCTGTCTCCCAATCAGAACGCCCTTCGGGCTTCTGCCTGAGTCAGTGCTCCCCAAGGAGCTCTGCTTATTGATCTCAAATGAATGCTCGTTGCCCGTCACTTTGAAAGGCCCTTTTACTTTTAGGTCGACGTGTGTCTGCCTTCTCAGTGGGTGACCACGTTCGAGCAGGTGGCTTGGACAGGCGAAGCACCTTCCTTGGGCGTGGCTCAGTTGCACAAACAGGCATCTCCACGGCACACTCAAAACACACACATTCTCCCTCTGCTCCTTTCTCGTCCATTCCCCAGGCTGGCAAGCCCTGCGACCTGCCACCAGGGCAGGTATGACAAAGGCCCTGGCTCAGAGCGACGCCCAGCTCCACTTAAGCTCTGCTCTCAGCGTTTTGACTTTCTTAACACATTTTGCACAAAGAACACTGCATTTTCCTTCTGCTCCTGGCTCTGCAAATCCTGTAGGTGGCCACCTGCCACCCCCTTCAGCCAGGACCCTACACGTCGATTTTGCCATGAACTCCGCAAGATTGAGGGGTGCCTTAAGAAAAAACCCTTAGAGTGACAGAAGGAGGTAACAGAAGAACAACCAAGCAGGTAGGGAAACAAGCCGGGAGCACAGGGACGGCGCCTTCATCCCTGCACCCCTCCTTCCTAATCCTAGGAAGGGACAGGGAGTTGCACCCTCCTTTGCAAAAAGCCAAGGAGAAACAGCTCTGTGGTCTACCAAGACACCCCCAGCCACAGTGCTGAAGTCGGACAAGGGGGAACACGACTTTCCACGTCGATCTCAAAGTACAAAACAACAACGTCAAACCTGTTTCTCCTTGCCCGCGCGAGTGGTCTCCAGCTGTCAGACAAGAACTGGAGGTGCAGGAGCAGCGAGCAGTTTAGGGCTTCCTCAAGCTTGGCTGCCCCCTGGAGGCTCCTCCCCTGGCTGGGGCTCTGGCCAGGTCAGAGCCTTTCTCTGGGGCACCTTCTAGAAACTGAGGGTCTCAGGGAAGATCTCTTCCTGGTATACATCTTACTAATTTGTAAAACAGTAATTCTAAAAGGAGAGAGAAATGAAATGTTCATGACTCTTTCTCATTATTTCCTAACAGACCCACAGACAAAGCATTTAAGATCAGATCTGGTGATCGTAGACCCAGGGTGCTGTCTATAATTTACAGGTGACGAAATAGAAGACAAACCAGAGAGGTAGGACAATTTACCCAAGATCACACAGCCTGCAGCAGAGCCGGGGCTGGAATCCAGTTCTTCTAGACCTTGGGCCTGAGGCAGAGCAGAGTCAGCTGGATGGGGAGGGAAGGGTCAGAGCCAGGCACTGCACAAGACCCAGCTGCGGGCTCCCGAGACTTGCTGGAGGTGACCCCTCAGGCCTGCCGCCCAGTCCTGGGGAGTTCCGGCCCCACCCCCATCAGCGCTAAGAGACAGGAGGGTGGCAGGTCAAGGATGGAACGTAGTCTGCGTTGGACGTGAGGCGTCAGCGTCTGTTAGCATGTTAGTGCGGAGGTTTCATCGCGGGGTTGTTTCCATTTTTGTTATCAGACATCAGTTTCTAAACAGTTATTGATATACAGTTCACGTGCCGTATACTTTACCCACGGAAAGTACACAATTCAGTGGGTTTTAGCATATTCACAGTTGTGTGCTCATTACCACAGTCGACATTAGAACATTCTCCTCGCCTCAATAGGAAACCCTGCACCCCAATCCCACCGTCTCCCCCACAGGCCTAGGCAGCCACTGACCTACTTTCTGTCTCTGTGGATGTGTACATTTTGTACCTTCCACATAAATGGGATCCTACAGCATGTGGCCGTTTGTGACTGGTTTCTTTCACTGAGCATGATGTCCTCAGAACTCATCCATGCTTGTAGTGCGTGTCAGAATGTCAGTCCTTTCTATGGCTGGATGACCACCCATTGATGGCTGGACCACCATGTGGCTACTCCCTCCTATGGCTACTCCCTCCTACGGCTACTCCATCCTATGTCTACTCCATCCTATGTCTACTGCGGTCCATGGCTATGTCCCACAGACCCATAGACAGATGCCCTGCTTCTCCCAAGGCCAGGCAGCACAGCCTGGGAAGCTTTCCCCCAGCGCTGCCTCTGAATGCCAGGCAGTTCTCTGGGACTCTGGAACAACTTAGCTCTCAGACTCTGGGGGGTCTTCTCCGGGACTCACCTGTGGAGTCTTGCTGGAGGCTCACCTGACATCTTTCTCTCCCTTAGACACGTTTAGTGACAAGGGGTAACCATGCCCCATGGCCCAAACAACAGGACTGCTTACACTTGGCCTAGACCTGCTACAGCCTTTCTTTACCCTGACCTTGCTCTCCACCAGTAGCCTTTCACCCCTGCTTCTCCTGCCCCCACTAGGGTCAGAGTGGTATCCCAGGGCACAGAACAAACTGTTCCCAAGCCCAGGGGGCCGGTCCAGCACTGTGCTATTGTCTTCATGGCAGGAGGAACAGGATGCAATGGCATGTCCTTTACTTTAGAGGGACAGTTCACGGTCCCAGTCACTCTAAAAAATGCACCCACCTGACGGGCCCCTGGAATCTTTGTAGGGTTCACCCCTTTGGGAAGCCTGTGTCTTGTCAAGGCACCCAGAGTACTTATCACTTCCTTCTCCTTGGGTCTGGTCAACGTGCTCTCACCGCTAAGTGCCAGGCCAGGTCCTCAGGCTCTGTCACCCCAGGAGAGGACTCTCTCTAGACATGTCCTCACATTGGCCTTCAATGGCCACCTTTTGCTTTAAATTGCTGATTAATAGAACTGAGATGATCACTTTTCTTTTTGAAGCTGTTGCCAGTCTTTCCAGTGACCCCCACCCCTTCACTGGACACCTTGATACCTGGCCACATTTCACCTGCGGCACAGTCCCTTTATACCTGGCTCAACCTTCCAGCCCACACGTGTCAGGGTCCTCACTGCCACCCCGTGGGGGACCCGACCTGGGAGTCTCACTTCCCTGGGGCCAGAGCCCAGGTAGGACCCGGGAACATGTTTTGGCTGGGGGGCAGGGGTCAGTGTGCTGTGAGAATGGCTGTGGGCAGGGAGCAGGAGGATTGGGGAGGGGAGGGATCTGAGAGAGGGGTGAGGAAAGTCACACCTCAGCCTTGCCCTCCTGGAGGCAAGGGGCTGTTGGTTTTAGTGTCGGCCAGTCAGTGCCTGGCTATGGGCTGCTGGGAGACAGAGTCACTTCTGGAAGCTCCTATTTGGCCAAGGGCAATGCCCCAGAGAAGGGACATCTGGGAACTGTGACAGCTGGGTGCAGTCAGGATCTGGGCAAGAGCAGCCACCTGCACTGTACCCTATTTGTGGGTGACACTGAGTGCTGGTGACAGCTCAGAGATTGCGTGCCGGAGGGTGGATCTGCCCCACTCTCTCCACCAGCTACTGTGGGGTCAAAGGCCCACAGGGACCAGGCAGGTCACCCGTGGTGACCTGGGCCAGGAGCACCCCATCCACCCAATGATGCTTGAGTTCACATTTCATGTCCCGGGGAGGACCGGACCTCCTGGGCGTTGGGGCCAGGCAGACCTGGCTCAGGGACTCCAGTCTGCATCCTCAGCCACACACTCTCACATTGTCCTTCTATTTGGCAGCCTACTGGCATGGCCTTGACTGTGCCAATCTGGGGCACAATCTGGGGCACAAACGTGGTTAATTGGCTGAGTACCCAGGACACTCTCTTTGTGCTTTTTAAAGTTGTTTTTTATTAAAATAACTCATTTTTACAATTAAAAAAATTTCAGAAGCAGTGCATGTTTGCTTTTAGAAGTTGAAGCAACCAAGAAAAAGATAAAACAACAAAGGTAAAGTCTTTGACGGCATCCCTGCTGCTACCACTCCCCTTGGCGAGCCGTCCCCTGGCTGCCCTCCGACCTCGGTCTGCTCAGACACACGCGCCCATGAACGTGGACTCATTTTTGGTTTTCGTTTCCCAAAACTGGACTCAGGCTGCCCCTATTGTTCTGCCATTAGCTTTTTCTCTTATCCACAGCACATTCTTCAGACCAGGGCCCACCTGCCTACTAGACTCCCCTTAGCCACCCCTAGGGGGTGCCTCCCTGACAGCTCCCACCAGCAGCCCCCCGGGTCTGAGTCTTTATCCCAGACCTGGCGTCCCAGGGGGGACAAGGCACCTGCAGTTTCTGGAGGTTTTCCGGGTGAGTCTCAAGATCAACTGGTTGAGGTCCACCAGAGAGTATTTCCTTGCCTCCTTCTGGTCCTCTTCTCTTGCCCGTCAGCATGTGACAAATGTCATAATGAAACCAAGACCAAGTTCGGCTGCCGGCCACAGAGAAAGCCAAGCTTGTGAGACAGGTGCTGGTGAGAAGAACAGTGGTTTATTCAAGCACCAGCGACTTGAGAAGATGGAGGACTCGTGCCCTCAAAGCCCATCATAACATCTCAGCGCAGACAGGGGTTTGTATAAGGAGGAGAGGGAAAGCAGAATAAAGAGACCGGGGGAGAGGCTGTGGACCAGCAGGCAGTGTCCTTGCTCTCCCGATGTGGATCTTCAACGTCGGCATCCTGGAACTGGTCGGTGCCAGCCAGATTCCTGCAGTTGGGTGATCTCACCACCTGCAGTCATGGTCAGGGCCGTTTCTTGTACAAGCAGGAACCAGGGCTGCTGGCACCTGCCATGTGCTCATAAAGAAACTGTCAGTGTGAGTCCTTTTTATCAGTGTGTCAGCGCATTTTATTGTAATTCCACGTCATGGTAAGTCAGAGTAGCATAAAGTTTTTATTCCCTCTTACAATAACTGCCAGAATTTTGTCACATGCACGTGGATGGGGCTAGAGAGCCTCCAACAGAGGGTGGAGTCGGGTAGCCAGTATGCTTAACCTCCCGGGCTTAAGGTCTCCTCACCGTGGGCTTGGGATGGGTGGTTTCTCTGTCTGTATGGGTGATGCTGATTGTCCTCAGACAATGCCATAACGTGGAAGGCCAGTCCACAGGCAGGGAGCTCGGGCCTGGGCCTGCATAGAGGACAGGATGTCTAGCTCTTGGGGTTCCTGGCCCTGTCTGCAGAATAGCTGCCTCTGCTGAGGCATGCAGAGAATTGGGGACCATCTCTTATTCTCCCTGAGTCTCATGACTCACAACAAAACCTCGCCCTGCACTTTGTGGCCCCCACCAAAGCCCCAGGAAAAATGTGTGTACAATGGGGCCTTCTTTGAAAGTCTCCTCTCCTTCCAAAGAGAAAAACTGAAGCACAAAGAGGGACCTGAAGTGTCTCCTTATCAGAAACCTGATATGGGACTGCAATGTTGGCCAGAGCCCAGGAACTCAACAAGAGAAGCCTTCTATGGGACATGACCTCGTTAATCCATTGCCCAGAATCTGACCGGAATCCCTCCTGGCTGGTCCAACTCCCTCTGCTGGGCCCAGAGCCTCTTTCCGGAATTAGCAGCTGCCCCGGGGCCAGGTCCCTGGAGGGCAGGGAGTAAGTGTGGCGGCAGGGTGTCAGGCACCCTACAGGCCTGGGTTTGAATCTGTCAACACCAGTCTCAGGTCCACAGGAGGGATTAGACCTCCAAATCTCCTTATCTGTCACCTAGGATCATGCTGGACTTTTTTAAAAAGTAGCTTCAGAATTAGGGGATGTTCATAAGAATAGTTAGGATGGCATCCAAAGAGTAGGGAATGTCCAAGAAAAGGGTGGAAGGGAGGAAGGGAGGGAGAAGGGAAAGAAGAGCTTTTCCCTGAAGTAAGGGTATCAACAGGAAGAAGCAGCTACCTGGACATTCTGTGGCTACAAGTTCTCCAGCCCTGTCCCCTGACATTCTGTGTCCCCATCTCTCTACAGTAGCCTGGACGCCTCAAATACATCCCTCCATTTCCAAGTAAACCTGTGGGATTTGACCCTGCTCTTGAACTTTCCTGTCCGTGGGCCCCAGCAATGACCCCTGGCCTTTGTAAGGAGCCTAGTGTGTTCTAGGGACCTCAGAGCACTCACAGATGTGGGTGTCTCCTTGGGAGCCACACCTGGAGCAGGAGACGGTCCTGATGCAGGTCCCATTGCTCGCCCTGGTCCAGGGCCAGCTGGGAAAGGTTTCCTCCAGGCAGGGCCCCCAGCTCAGGGAGTGGGGGAGACCTGAAGCCAAGGCATCTGAAGCTGAGTGACAGGACCCCTGCAGGGACACTGGGCTTCTTGTTTGGAAAGAGCCCGTTGCCCACCTTGTGCCAACGGGGTGTGTTCTTCCCGCCACCAACGTTTCCTGCGGAAGTAGCAGGTTGTACCGCCCACCAGGCTCTGCTCATGGGAAAGAGCCAGACAAAGGGCTTTCACGTCCCTCCTGTGTTGAGATGGACAGACACACCGGGGCGTGTGTACTTGTCACTAACAGGGTGTCTGTGGCCCGCCCAACTCCCGTCCTCCTCACTCCTCTATGCTCAAGGTGAAGACATCTTTTCTCTTCAGTAAAGGGACTGGTGTGTGTTCTCTGAAATCTGCCGAGGCCTCCACGGGCGGAATTGCTTCCAGGGGACACTGGTGCCCACGGGAAGGACCACCGCACTCTGCAAGACTTTACCCACACAGGCGTTTCTGCTTGTCCAGCGAGGGTGCAAGAACACACTTCAAACATGCACAGCCACCTCCCTCAGCTGGAACTTCACCCACTGCCTGACTTCTTGACCTTCCGGAGGCTGCCACGAGTCACAGGTGATACGTCAGAAGAAGCAGCATGTGTTCAATCAGAGGGGGCGAGGAGAGGCTTGAACTCTCTCCTGCTCTTTAACTCTCCTCCAGCGAAAGGGTCCTGTGGCCCTGCACCCTTAGTTGTGACAATGGTGACTTTGTCAAAGGAAAGGCACTGGATCCCGCCCATGGGGCCCCACAAGTTCACACCGTGGAATAAACTGCCCAGACAAAAGATTTTCAAAGCCAACCCTCGACCTGGCATTTGGACTTGTGTGTCTGGGTCACGGTCAGCCCCTCCCACCCCAAGCTGTGCCCTCTCTTTACTGGACGCCCCACCAGGACTTTATGCTGGTTTGCTCTCACCAGGGGTCGGCAAACTGGTCCTGGGAATGGCCAGATGCTAAGTATCTGCAGGAACCCTCACAGCCCCTCGGCTCCGCCGCAGCCACCACTGTAGGGAGAAAGCAGAACCCCAGACAATGCACGAGACAAGGCTGTGCCGGGTTCCAGTAAACTTAGGTACAAAACGGGTCGTGTCCACCCCGGTATGCGGGCACTGGATGTGACAGGGTCCTGCCTTGGGCATTTCACCTCACCAGCCTCCATTCCCTCACGTGCAGACGAGATGGCGGGAGGTGGGCAGCGGAGCAAGGGGACCCGCTCCATGTTGTTCAGCACCTTCACAGATCGCTCTAGGGAGAGAGAGCTGTGCCCCTACAAACGGACAATCAGCTCAAAGGCCTCTGGCGTCAGTTCTCTTTGAAAGGTCCCCAAAGGGCTTTCTGTGACTTTTTTGCCCAAAAAGACAAGACTGTTGGGACCAGGAGCTCTGCTCTGGGGGGTGAGGGGACAACACCGTTTGAAGCAATGTTTTGTCCCACGTTTTCCCTGGTCTTTTGCATAAGAGCCCCAGGATCCTCACCCACCTACGAAGAGGTTTCCTTCCTGTCTTCCCTGGTTCCAGCCACGCTGGGAGCCTGCCCAAGGGGCTCCTTCCAAACTGGTGTGTCAGCATCCGAGGGACGTCTACTTCAGGGCCCGGCTGGAGACTGGCATGCAGCCGGAGATTGCAGGGTGGCCACCCCAGGGGTTCTGGCTGTTCCAGCAGCAACCTGCCCTTGTCCATGAGTGGAGCCCAAACTCCCTCTGGGGCAGAGGGCAGTTACCAGGCTGGCTTATGCCCATGGGAAGAAGGGCTGGTTGTCCCGAGTCACAGTGGTCACAGTACCAGCCCGAGCAGGAACTACCTATGCTGGGGTCCTGTGTGTCCACAGGGCAGGGCACCCAGGAGTGCTCAGCTCACCAGCTGGTCCTCATCACCCTTCCCTCAATGTGGGAAGAACCGCCTCCACACTAAGTGCCACCTGAGCCAGACACACAGTGGAGGGGACGGGGTGGGAGGAATGGGGTCTTTCCATGTTCACTGCATTGGCACCCCAGCAGGAGACATAGCCCATTTGCGTGAGGGAAAACTGATGTCCAGCAAGGCCATGTCACTGGTCGTCCCACAGCTGGGGGTGGAGATGGATGGCCCCCAAAGCTGTTCTCTCCTCCCTACGCTCTATGGCCTCCCCAGGTGGACGGCCTCAGATGCCTGTGCTCACCTCTATCACCCCAGCATCGGGAAGCAACAACAAGCATGCAGAAGAGACCACGGACAGGAAGCCCACCTCCCACAGGACCTGGAGAGTCGTCCCTTCCTGCTGGGCTGTCTCTGGGAGTCAGAAGGGATGAGCCCTCTTAGCTTCCGCCTCCACCTGCCCCTGTCAGGGACAGCAGGGCTCCAGTACTCCAGCTTGGGCTGCAGCACCCTGTGGGAAGGGTCTGCTAAGATTATAACAGTACCAACTCCATTCTCCCCCTCGGGAGCTCCAAGGATGACCTCATCTCTGCCACCTGTGGACAGCCATGAACACAGGGCTTGGTCTGCTTTACAGATGGGAAGGAGGCTCGGGGGACCCCTGTGTGGGAAGAGGAGGACCGGGGAGCCCGGGCACCGCCAACCCCAGCCTGGTTTGGAATGTTGATTGCTGAATTCTCATCAGGCACCTTCTGTAGGAACTATGCCTTCCTAGGCCCAGGGGCCAGGTAAGTCAGACTGGGGCTAAGCGTGGGCGTGGGGTGGGGCAGCTCTCCGAGGGCCTTGATTTCCAGGTTTGGGGGGTTATGGCTTTTATGGTTTAAAAAAAAAACAAAATGAAACAGTGCCTGGCCAGAGCTGGGCCCAGGCAGATGAGGAGGCTAGAGCCTGAGGAGAGGGGCAAGCTGGCCAGGGGGAAAGGCAGTGGCCCCCATGGAGAAGAGGCCATGGGTGTGGGGATGGAGATGGCATTGATATAAAGTGGCAGTTCCTGACCTTTTTAATGCCAGGAATGCTTCTCAGATTAATGCGTTAAGATAACACATGGGGGCCCTGGCTGGTGTGGCTCAGTGGGCAGGGCGTCATCCCACAAAGCGAAAGGTCGCCAGTTCGATTCCTGGTCAGGGCACATGCCTGGGTTGTAGGTTTCTGTCCCCAGTGGTGGCATGTACAAGAAGCAGCCAATCAATGTTTCTCTCCCTCTCTTTCTCCTTCCCTTCCCCTTTCCCTAAATATAAATAAATAAAATCTTTAGAAAAAAAGATAACGTGTGGATTCCAAAGGAAACCAACAATGTTCAGCTAATTATCAGAACATGAAAACCACACAAGAAGGCACAGCATCGGCTTGTCGGGGGCACAGCTGGCCAGGAGACCAGGCCACCGGGTCTCCAACCACCGTCCAGGAGCAGAGAAGAGGCAAGTGCTCTGTGACAGGGGAATGTCTGTGGCCACTATGGGGATGTGGTCCCAGGCACTGTTCACACTACTGTGATCGGTGTTGACATTCAAGACGGAGGAAGTTCTAAATTTCATTTAGAAGTTAGCAAAAATAAGGCGTGATTTTATTTTTCCTCAAGTGAAGAGTGGCGAGGCCAACAGGTCTTAGTGAAGGTCAGGGGTGTGAGATCGTCCAGAGCCTGAGGCCTCAGTGTCGAGGTGTGGGGGCGGGGGGGTCAGCCCCAACAAAAATGGAAAAGGGCTGGGAAGAACTCTGTTGTCTGAGCAGAAGAAGAGGGTGGGGATGGATGAGGGACTTCTGAGACCACTTGGCACTCTCCCCACTGTCCCTACAGGGAACCCAAGGCCCAGAATGAAAAAGTGACCGGTTGGGGCAGAATTTCAACTTGACTCCAGAATCCTCACTTCCTAGTCCTGTTCTTATCCTCAGCCAGCCCAGTGGGGTCAGAGTTAACATTTCCAGGATGACAGGAAGGAGTGGATCCCCCAGGCAGGAGTTTCAGAGGGGAATAAACATTGTCAGCCCCAGCCCCCAGCCTTTAGAGCCCCCAGCAGGGACAGCCCCAGCTCAGGCCACAGATGTGGAGAGTGCCGGAAGCCAGCTCCACCTTATCATCTGGCTTCAGAAAACACCTTCTCCATGGGGGTGGGGAGAGGAGGTGTGGAAAGGTGTCTTCGAAGGCATCAAGCTTTTCTCTTTTTTTCCAAAAAGAAATGCCCAGGCAAGGCACACCTCGTGTGCCCCTGAAGCTGCAATGGCCACCAGTCCCGGTTCAAAGACCCAGAGACTGGCCCATTTCACTGTGTCCTTAAACGCCGCCAACCATGCTCAGTGTGACCTGCAGCACCCCACGTCCCCAAAGGAGCCCCCTAAATGGCCAGCCACACGGGGAGAGCATGGGAGTCTGTTTTCAGGGCACCATGACGGGAAAGCGAGCTGGGAGAGGAGCTGCGGGGGGTGGGGGGGACGACAGGAGTGGCCTGAGCTCCTGTTACCATATCTGCTGTCCCCCACACTGGATGCCCCACCCCTGACCCCTCAGGCTTGCGGGAGCCAGGGGCCCAGTGTTCCAGTCTATGGGGCCATCCAGCCTGTCTCGTCTTGTTGGGACGGGGGAAAATAACACTTACCTCACAGGGAAGGTGTGGGGATTCATGACTTCATGCTGCCGAGCGCCCCAGGTGGGTCCGTGGCCCTCAGCAAGGAGCCCAGCATGCAGGGACTCAGCCCTTCTGACTAGCCCCCGTGGGCAGGCAGGAGCCGGCGGCCTGGGGCCAACCAGCCTCATCCCCTGAGGCCGAATCTGTGGCCACGGAGGTTCCCAGCCCTGAGAGCTGGCTCGCGCTCTTCCACCCTTGGGGCTGTCAGACACAGTCCCTCCCAGGACTTTCCCCATGTGCAGCTGCCTTGCTCAGGCCTGGGAGTGCTGAGCTCGGCAGGACAATGGCCCATAGGCAGACACACCAGAGTCCCGGCGTGAGGTTCATCACCCGCCTTCCCAGCCATGTCCTCGCCACATGCAAGAGCCATGGGACATCCTGCTGCCCCTCAGTCACAGATCTGGAGAGCACAGGACAGGAGGAAGCTGGCCCTTGCATGATGAGGCCACCATTTATGGTGCTCTGACTGTCCTTGATGAAAGGGGTGCTCCATGATGCCTTAAAGTCACACAGGAAAGACAGTCTCAGCTCTTGAAGACTCTCAGGACCTACTGGGGCCCAGCAAGGTCATTTTTCAGTCACTCTCAGGCACTGTCCAATCAAAGAAAAACTGAGCTTCCATGAAAGAAAAGCAGGGCTCCTTAGATTTCTGCAGGGATGTCTCTCCACTCCCTGCCCTCCTAGGGCACAGTCTGCAGGGCCACAGACCGTGATCCACGGGCTTCCTGGCAGGCACGCCTGTATCCATCACCTCGGGCTGCTGCGGGCTGCACCACTTTAACTGCGGCTGATGTTCCTGCCGTGCTGGAGGCCGGAAGTCCAGAATCAAGGCATCAGGAGGGCTGATTCCTTCTGAGTGCTCTCCCCTGGGCATGTAAATGGCCATCCTTTCCCTGTGTCCCCACGGGGCAGTCCCTCTGTGTGTTTGTGTCCTGATCTCTCTTCTTATAAGGACATCAGTTGGATTAAATTAGGGCTCTGTGATCTCATTTTAACTTAATTGCCTCTTTAAAAGGCCCTATCTCTAGCCCTGGCCAGGTAGCTCAGGTGGTTAGAGCATTGCCCAGATACACCAAGCATGCAGGTTCAATCCCCGGGCCAGGGCACATACAAGATGCAACCAGGTGGAACAACAAATTGGTGTTTCTCTCTCTCCCTCCTCCCCTCTCTAAAATCAACATAAATAAATAGCCCCATCTCCAAACACAGTCACATTCTGAGGTACTGGGTGTTAAGACTCCAACATATGAATTTCCAGGGATACAATTCAGACCATAACACTCTCCTCAGAAACTCAATGCACCCCTCAAATAGAGACTTCCCAACTTCCTCTAGGAACCCCTCTGTTAGCATCAGCAAACATCTGTACAGGCCTGCTGGGCATGAGGGAGGCGTTGCTGGGCACTGAGCCTGGAGGGCTATCGGGCAGGATGCCTGCCTCAGGACCTTCATTCTGACTGTTCTTCCCCCTCTAGGACCCCCCGGGCATGCCTGTGTCCATCCCGAGATCTTGAGCACCTACTCTGAGCCACCACCTGCTGGGTGACGGGGAGGGTCCGCAGACCCTCGCACACTATAGCTGCACCCTCCCCTCATGAGCCCTCATTCCTGTGCGCCTTCTCTGTCTCCCCAGTGAGGCTGCAAATCCGGGGACCTGGGGTTGCATCTTACAGTTCTCGAATTCCCCCCCAAAGTAGTAGCCAGCATGCAGTGTGTGTCCTGCTGGCTTTTGCCCACTGTCACTCAGGTCCACAGTGGCAAGCCAGAAGCTCAGCACCTCTTCCCCGAGAGAAAGCTGGAGAAAGTGAGAACTTACCGCCATGTGACAGGGAAAGTGTCCAACGTTTTCAGTGCCAACGACCCTCCTGTGAGAGCCTCCTGAGAGTGGGAGGGGAGCTCGAGAAAGGGCAGAGCCAGGCCGGTTTGCTGTCAGCTCTGAAAGCTGCAGGGCCCCTCCGGTCAGACCTGGAGAAAGGCCAGAACCCACAGAAACGAGGGAGCTGCTCAGGCCAGGAGTTAGGAATCAGCTGGGGAAATTTCTTATCTTCCCTTCTTTTTTCCTTTTTGATGAAACAAGATTGAAAGTGGCCTTCAAGTGAGAGCAGGCTGTTTTTAAAAGTCCAGTTCCTTCAGAGTCATTTTGTCTTCTTAAAAGAACCAGCATCTGTCAAGGGCAGAATGCCTGATCTGAATGGATTTACAAAATGGCTCAGCCTCTGGCTGTCATGAGCCTTGAGGCTCCTGCAGCGGGGCAGCAGGGCAGGGACAGCTGGCCGAGGGAACAGGGGAGTAAACCTCTGACTCAGCTGATGGACATATCATTCTCTCCACCTCTTCCTCTAGACCATCTCTTCTTTGGGGATGGGAAGATATCAAACCAAATCCCGGCCCCAGACTGGGGGAAGCAACAGGAAGGCAGGCCAGCCCCACAGAGCACCTGGGCCTGGAGTCGGGCGTTAAAGAGACCAAGCGTGCCCAGCCAAGCTACACCTGTGGCCCAAGCACCAGCTGGGCCAATGAAGAACCCAAGACCAGCCTGAAAGGCATGCCAACTCCAGGTAAGACGGAGCTGATACTCACAGGTGGCAGCCAGCTGTCTCTCCAAGACATAGATGCACCGCCTGTCTGTAGGAAGGACCCATCCTTGTGGTTCTGATGGTCTTATAATTAGGCCCTCACTGCGAGGCTGGTGTTTTATTATAATGACAGCTTGGATTTATGAAGCATCTACCTGCAAGGAACACAGGCCATACACAGAACTTTCCTTAGTTCTGGCGCCAAATCCCTGTGGGGTCTGCCTCAGGGCAGGGAGGGATTAATTGGCCATTAGTGTTAATTTAACTGAGGCCTAGCTACCCTGGGCAGGAAGGGGTTAAAGCCAAAGAATGGAGCTTAGCTTCCTTTGTCCCATTCTTGGTCCTGGGCTGGCTGTGACACCCACTGAGATTTTTAAAGAAAGCAGGAAATACCTTGGCAAAGGAGGGTGCCAGTGGCCACCCCAGAATGCCCAAGGAAATGAAGCTGTGGCAGCCAATGGACCCTGCTTCCGAGATTGGCCCCGGGGATTCCTGGACTAGCCTACCTGCCAGGAGTGTGGTCACCGGGGGAGCCTGTCCATGTTCGTAAGGCCACCAGCAGCAGCCGGGCGTTTGCCAGGTGCGAGAAAAGGAGGAGCACACAACCCCCAAGGGCCCCAGACAAAGACAGTGGGCAATGCTGGTAGGAGCATCAGCGAGTCTCCAGGAGAAAATCCTCTCCAGCAACAAAGTGACAGGTGGGTCTCCTGTTGCCTCCAACCCTGGATAACATGTTTACAAAACAAAGGTGAAAGACCTGTTCCTGGCTGTGGCTCCTTTCCCTTCCAAGGAAGGGGTGTGGCCACCGTGGTCGAGTCTTCCACATGAGCCTGGCCCCACCTAAGCCCCCACCTACGGGCATCACCCCCACTCTGTGGCCCCCTCCACGGCACCACTCCGACCGCAGGAGCACCAGGCTGCCGAGGGCCACCTCGGAACTGGCCCACAGGGCCCCACACATGGAAGACAGAGGGGGTGGAGAGAAGGTCACTCACTGCACATACTCAGTCAGGAGACAGGGCTCACCACAAGCCAGCAGGTGACCTCAGGTAAGTGAATTCACCTCTCTGGCCATCGAAGTGAAGGGCTTTCACCCTGACTAGGGTCCCTTGTCTTCCACGCCCTGCTATGAGCGCCTGGGGGAATGGCCAACTCCAGGTCCAGAGCAAGAACAGCACCAAGTGGGCCTGCTTCTTCTTATTAGGCCAGAAAGCAAGGGCGCTGTCAGGCCAGGGCAGGAGGACGAAGGGGCCACCAGGAAAGAGCATCATCAGCCAAGGATGGGACAATTGAGCTTCCAAAGAAAAACAAATGCCGTTGACCAAGATTCCCCAAATATACAAACCCCCATGAGTTCCCAAGGATGCCTTCCAAAAGCCTACCTCATTGCCACCTGTGACACAGCTAGGACACCCATCTCTTCCTCTAAGCACAGCTCTTTGAAGGAGGTAAGTGCTCATATCTTACCTTTCCCAGGTGAGCTTTATTTCGGGGTTGAAATAGAGCCCTAGCTGTTGGGGCTAAGATCCCCCTTATAGGGAATTCAAGCTGATGAAAGTCAAAGGAGTGATAGAATGACAAATCCCCATTTTCCAGCCCTTACTGAGGTCATAGAGGTGCAACACGCCTCAGTGGACATCATTGGTGAAAGTCAAGGGGAAGGGTGGCCTTACCTGCTGGAACTACCTGGGACCCGGCATCATCCCATGGAAGCTCCTGCATTCGCCACGGACTCCCATGGGAGAGAGGGAGGTGTGGGCAGTGAGCAAAACTCCAGCTCAGACACAGCCAAATTTGGGAAGGGGCCCAGGACCAGCGATGGGCCATTTCTTTCTTCTATCAACTTCACTCTAAGGGCTTTAAGGGTAGCACACAGGGCTACCAACCGAGCAAAATGCACCCAGGCACAACAGGCTCCGGGCAGGAAACCCCTTTCAGTCCTGGGGATGCATGGGGGATTTGATGCTGCCGCTCCTGCTGTCCAGCCGGAGCTGGAACCAGAAAGCTACCCAGCCCCCAGCTGGCCCAAAATGATAGATTGGGTGCTGCTGAGATGTCCATTCAAGAAAGGGAGGCATCATCTGGCTGTGGCCCTTACAGAGAGCTGTGGGGTCTCTGTCACGTGGGGTCCTCGTGTCCTTTACGGTGTAACTCTGCAACTGTTTTCTTCCCATCATTTTGCAAATTATTTTAAAGATTTTATTTATTTATTTTTAGAGAGAGGGGAAGGTAGGGAGAGAAAGAGAGAGAGAGAAACATCATTGTGTGGTTGCTTCTCATGTGCCCTCTACTGGGGACCAGGCCCACAACCCAGGCTTGTTGCAGGAAATGAAAACGGTGATCCTTTGGTTCTCAGTCTGACGCTCAATCCACTGAGTCACATCAGCCAGGGCTATTGTTTACATTTCTAATAAACCCGTTTGGCCACAACTAACTAAAAAGAATCATAAAGTGATACATTAAATCAAAAAATGACTGGATTTCTGTTTCTCAAGAAGGTTGATGTGAATGCCTAACGTACACAAAATATTTGTCAAAATCTACCGTCCACAGTGTGGGTAGGGACATCCTGGAGCGGGCGAAACCCGGAAGACACAGATCTGCTTAATAAACCAGGGTTTCCTGCGAGGCCAGGATGTCTTTCAAGACTGTCAAAAGACACAGCCTGAACACACACCTCTGAGTTTGGCTGTCACTCTGTGAAGGTAATGACGTTCTATTCCGTTCAAATGACAACTCTAATTTCGTTCATGTTCAAGCTTCCCTGTGCACCTAAAGAAGAAGAGATGGCTGTTGCTGTGTTGGCTGCACGAGCAGAAAGATCTCACAAACCGTCGGATGATGCCAGCTTAATGTGCTATCAGATATTTCTAATGGAAAAGCCAATTAAGTTAATTCGAATAATTATTTAATTTTTATTCAAATCACTCAATAAAAGGAAAGCTCTTAACAATTTATTCCGTTGAAGGTGTGTCCCTGAATGTTTTTGAAGATGCAAAATGTAAGGGGAAATTCAGTTACATGTTCCATATCGACAATACCGTTTGTTTTTGTTGGGATGACACAAGTACGAATGTCCTACAGCAGCGTCGCAAAAGCGCGCCGTCATTAAATTACGCAAGTGTGCGGCAGAGACATCGCTGTGATTGAACGCATAATTCCAAAATGAGCCTCAACAGACTGCCATTTATCTCTAATTGCAATGAAAGCTGCAGAGATTAAAACTTACACGTATTTCTACGTAGAGTTAGAGTAGCTGAACTCCGAAACTTCTGGGACAAAGCTAACGTTGGTTATGAACAAGAAGTACCCACCAGGTCACTGCGCGCTTTCTTCCCCAGCACCGTCAGACCGCAGCGGCGCTGAGCCTCTGAAAAAGCTGTCCGTGAATCAGTTTGACTGACTCACCATGGCGCTGGATTTGCGAGTGTGTGTCTTCCAGACTTGGGGTGCATTTTGTTCAAACTAGTCAACAAAGCGCCAGCCAAAACCTTCTTCTTTGGGAAATGTTTGGCAAATTATTGCAATTGCGGAAAACAAGATCACAAGCAGAAAAGAATGTTTAAATTTATAGCTGCAAAAGAAAGAGCTGAATAAGTCACATGACGCCTGCCCAAACAGTGTGGGAGAACAAATGGAATTCTGAAATTGCTCCTTGGAATATCACCATTTATGGGTGGATTTTTGGTAGAGCTTGTATTTTAATTGGATGGATATTTTATATATATATTTTATAGTATCAGAGTGGCATAAAATTAAATAGGTAGGCCTGTGACGTTCAGCATTTAAATTTGACAATGCATTCCAAAACTCATCCTGAAAAAATGCCTATTTGACACACTTCCCCTTATAAAAACATTTATGAAAGAAAGAGTCCCTGGATGGAAGCCCAGACACAGAGCCCGTGAAGCATCTGGGCTGAATCACCAAGACTTTTACGACAGAAACCGTGAGACTGTTCTTCCCGTGGAGCTGGCTCAGGAGGCAGCCAGCACCATGCGAAGGCCGTCTTCACTCCTGATAACATCAGGCTCACGGAGAGGGCTCCGTGTAGCTCATCAGCAAACCCAAATTATTCGTCACAACATGCCTTCTTGGAGAAGACTCCAGGCCGTTGGTGAAAAATTAAAAGTAGCAAGGCAATTCGGGAAATAATACACCCTTCTGAAAAATTCCACTGAAGGGACAATTAAAGCAAGCGAGGTTAAACCCAGATGAAAGAATGTGAACATTTGTCAGTAATAATTATTCAGCTCATAGCTGGCTTTTAATATCTAGATAAGTCATGCAAAGAAGGCTTTTTTGGCTTTAAGGTAACAAATGTTATTTTTATTTTGTGGGAAATGTTTCCTTTTTTCTCTGTAAGTAGTTTTTGCTTTATTAGAAAGACAGTTCCATAGCACCATTGTATTTTTCCCTGTCTTTATAAGCTAAGGTTTCTTGTAGAGCAAACTTATTTCCCCCCTGGCTTTACTGAGTTATGATTTATGTCCAATTAAACCCACCCATTCTGCGTGTGCAATTTGGTGAGCCGGGCGATCGGAAACCGTCACATGGCTGCTGCCACAGTGCAGACGGAGGGCTATCCCTCCCTCGTGGGCTCCTGGGTTTCCTGACTTTCTTGGGTCCCTCTCCCGAGCCCTGCCCTAACGACCACTCATTCTGACTGCATTTAAAAAAAAATTTTAAACAACTGTGTGGAGGTATAATTGCCAGTGGTCGTCTGTCCCTGGTGAAAGTACGATATGTTTTTGACATAGGCCCACGCAGCTGACACCATCGCCCCAGGGAGGAGAGCAAACAAATCATTTCTCCCTCCCACTGAAAGGAGACACAGGTTGTTGACCCATCCGACCCGGGGAGGGGCAGTCGAGTGGTTTCCCTTCCCGGCAATCACCAGAGAAGCTGCTATAAACATCTGTTCAGAAGTCTCCCCGCGGACATGTGCTTTCATTCCTCTTGGTCAACACCTAGCGGTGCAGTGACCAGGCCACGCTGTAGGTGTACGTTCAACTTTTTAAGAAACCATCACGTGGTTTTCCAAAGGGCCTGTACCGTTTTATATTCCTAAGAGCGTGAGAGTTCCAGTTCCCGTGCGTCCTTGCCAGCCCTTGGCATGGCCACCTCATCATTATGTATGTGGTTGTGTGTGTGCGTGGTGACGGTCCACTGGAATGGCCTCCGTGACAGATGCCGGCCGTCACTTTTCTGAGTACTTATTTGTCATTCTACAGTCTTCTTTGGTGAAGGGCCTATTCAAATAATTTGCTCTTTTTAGAAAAAAAAAACGGGTTCTTGGCTTTCTTACTATTGAGTTTTGACAGATTTTATGTACACTGGACACAAGTCCTTGATCAGATATGAGGTTTGCTAGAATTTTCTCCGGTCTGTGGCTTCTCCTTTCATTTACTTAACCATGCATTTCAGAGAGCAGAAATTCTGAAACTTGACAAAGTCCAGTCTGCCAATTTTTCCCTTGCACAGATCGTGCTTTTGATGTGGCATCTAAGAAAAGGTTGCCTAACACAAAGTCACTAAGTTTGGCTCATATCTTTTAGCTTTCTCATAGTTTTAGGTTTTATGTGTAGATGTATGATCCATTTTGAGTTTGTATGTGATTCAAGATACAGTTCTGAAGTATAACCACGCAAATGTTGCTGAAGGTCTGGACCGTCTGTTCCGTTCCACGGATCTGTTTGTCTAGCCCGACGCCAGTTCCCATCCTGCATTTATTGCTGTAGCTTTGTGCTAAGCCCCAAAGGCAGGCAGGGGAGGCCTTCCAGATGTTCATCTCTGTCCGAGTTCCTTTGACTGTTCTAGGTCCTTTGCATTTTCTTACCAATTTTAAATTTGGCTTGTCAGTTTCTGAAAACAGCAACAACAGACGCCTGCTGAGGTATCAATTGGGAATGCACTGAACACAGAGACCTGTCTGAATCAATTTGAACAAAATTATTTTGTAGGTTCATGTATTAAGCCTCTAGTCTAAGCATTACTATTTTAAAATAGTCAATGTCAATGGTTTTTAAGTCTCTTTTTATTCATGAAAAAAATATCTTGATTTGGACAATAAAAGGTATGGCAACTGGCCCTGAGTTTGAAGTGACCATGGAAGGAACAGGCTGTCACTTCCTGAACCTAGGGACCAGGCTTAACATTAGCAAAACTGGGACAAGGCATTCCCCACGTTTTACGTGACGCAGAATGAAAAGACACCACCACCTGGGAAATACTGCCAAAAGCCTGAATCCGAATTTCCGTCTGTAGAGCTGACGTCCATTTCCAGGAAGCATGAAGGCAAGAGGAAGAAGTTAAATGACACCAAGGAAGGAACAGGCGATCCCAGAATGTAGCACATTCTATAGGACAAGTCACCCGGTTTCTGCAAGACAGTGGACAGTGTGTTTGCTTGCTTGCTCTTTTAACAAGGGGAGCGTCTCCCTAGATTAGAAGAGACCTAAGAGATCTCACAGCCGAACCTAATGAGCCTGCCTCACCAACATCCTGATGCAAACCAACAATCTAAAAAGGAGAGCTTTTGGAGACAACGGGGGAAATCTGAATATGGACTCATTTTTAGATTGTATCCAGGGAATAGCACCAACTTCGTCAGAGGAGGAAACGGCAGTGCTCTCACGGAGGACAGCGCTTGTAAGGCTCGGCATCGCTACGAATAACGCTAAGTTATGTAGGGGAGACGAGGTATGCTGTCTCCGATTGGTGTGAAAATGCTTTGTTGGAGAAGAAATAAGAAAAAAGACGGCTACAGCCAAAGTGGCAGAATCCTGATAATTGCTGGGCCTGGAAAACACGATTGTGCACACTGAATTTACTATTCTCTCTACTTTGAAATAGGTTTGAAATGTCTTTAAAAAAAATAAAAAAGGAAAGAGGGATGAGTAGGGAGAGCACAGAGGATTCTGAGGGCGGCGAAACTACTCTAATTGGACACAAGTCGTACATTTGTCCAAACCCACAGAATGTGCCGCCTGAAGAGTGACCCTTCACGTAAATGACAGAGTCTGGGTGATGACAACACACCCGGGCAGGCTCACCGACTGTAACAAGTGCACCGCTCTGACGGGGGACGTTGATAGTGGGTGGGGGAGGCTATGGGTTTGCGTGGTGGGGAACAGAGGGGTGTGGGAAATCTCTCTACCTTCTGTTCAATTTTGCTGTGACCCTAAAACTTCTCTAACAAAAGAGGCCATTTAAAATAGAAACAAAGCGAACAAGATGGAGGTGTGGGCAAGCAATCGATTCTGGCCATCGAGACCCAGAGACCGACTGGGAGCTTCTGGGAGAATACTCCCCTTACTCTTACAAAGGGACATGGGATGGAAAACTCCTCTTCCCCCCTGAATATCACCGTGTGTACCCAATGCTGGCAGCAGGGGCGCTGTCTGGGCACCGGGAGAGGGGATCTGCTGAGGAGGACAGGCCAGTCGCAGGGACGGGGGAGCAAAGACGGAGGGGACCCGGTCCACCTGGACATTGCTGAGCCAGTGAAGTGACCATCCTACTGCAAGACTGAGTTATGCAAGAGGACAATTTTCCCTGTTTGTGTAAGCACTAAAAATGTTTCCTATTGCTCAAGCCACTTCCGGCTGGGTTTTTCTCATGCACATTACTAAGTCACCCCATTTGTCACTTAATGGACCTTGTGCATACGTGGGTGTTCAGGGGTCTTTGCCCCAGTACCTTTGTACATGACCACAGGGCTTCCTTCCATCCCCCTCCCAGCTCCTCAGAGATGCTGAACATATATTCATCCAACCAGCATCTACTTAAACTTACTTATTCAAATCTACATGCAAAGTCTCAGACCCGCAGCCCGGCCCTTCCTGGGCACACACTCTAGGAGTAGGAGGACTGTGCATGCAGATGTGACCACCAAGAACCCAGTTCAGACTTGTCTTTCCAAGGAAACTGAATGCTGGAGTTCCATAGGGGCAGAGCCTGACAGAAGGCTTCCTGGAGGAGGTGGCCTACAGACTGGGCTGGTTATGCCTCAATGGGTAGAAATAAGAACGAAGGTGGGTGTTGAAAGCTCCCAGGGTAATCGAGGCAAAACAAAGTCTTAAAGAAAGAAAACCCCCCTTCCTCAAGGGCATCTTGGCCTAAGTAAAAAGTTCGCATGAGGGAGAAGTCTGGAAACAGAAACTCAGACTATGGAGGCCCTTCTAGGCCTTTGTAAGGAGACGCTTGATCTTCATCAGCCACATGGGGAGAAAGAAATGTGATGGATGAAAATGTCAAGTCCTTCGTTTTAGGAATAACGCACTGTACTCCAGGGTGAGAAGTTTGTCCAGGGGCACAGGACTAGACTCCTGGCTTGCCGTTCAGGGCTATGGTTCATCAGCCAGGAGACACATGGCCACCTCCAGGTGAGGGTGGAGAGGACACCTCCCAGGACACAGAGGAAAATGAGGATCCCCATTTTCTGGTGACAAACAACTAAGGTCCCTCTCACCTCTGTATAGTGGAGATAACCCCCAACTTAAATAGGAACCTGAAAGACCGAATAATTAAATTGTTAAAAATCTAGTACACAGCAGTAGCTCAGGAAATGGTGATTATTCTTCTTGTAAAATCCGATCAGCTGATCGAGGCAAACTGAAAAGGTCACTCTTTCTGGCAATAAGGCTAAGCACTCACTTATTAAATCCAGTTTAAAAACCATCCCTGCCCCTTTCCTCTCCGCCCCCCGCCCCCCAAACACACTCATTCTCTCTCAAGCGAGCTTCTGCTGAGAACATTTGCTCACCCACCAGTTAACCAAGTGAGGGCAACCCATTTAAGGGCTATTTTATAATTTACTGTAATGAACTCGCTATGCCAGCTCTAGGCATTAATGAGTCCCCAGGGGAGCAAGCATCACGGGGAAGGCAGCAAGGCCCAACCAGAAGCAAGCCCTGGGCCCAAGTGTCCACTGGGTCACAGACAGGGCAGCAGGACCAGGGTCCTGTCTGGGGAGGGGGCACTCAAGAGCGCCCTCCATGTGGAGAATCAGTCACCAAGCCCATGAGCTACCCAATGACCGAGCAAGCACTCTGTATGGTCACAGAAGAGGGTCATGGTAGATGTGGGGGCCCCTCTGTGGGGCCACCTTCTGGACCTCTGTTGTCCCTTTGAAACAACAGTCACTCAAAACAAGAATCTCACAGCGATTGTGTTTTGACCTGCTGGGATGTTTGGTGTGTCTGACAGTCTTCCAAAAGGGGCTCTACTGTGGTGCGTCATCGATGGCACAGGTCCCAGTTCACATGATCCACGTAAACAGCTTCCTGGAGTCCTCAAGACTGGGAGGGAGGGAGAGGCCAGTGCGAGCTCACACGAGGCCAGGGGGCCCTTTGATCAGAAGTGCGCGGATTAGGAGCAGGTTACGTTAACTGTTAGATGGTGAGCTCATCTTTGTGTCTGCAGGTTATTCTCAGGTGGTTTGGCAAAGATTAAAATGGCTCCTCCTCGTACAGTCTGGGGATAGGAGCCTGGATGGGAGAGCTCTGGATCAAAGGTAGTTGGATTTCCTGGCATAAATACGGATTTCTGAGTTTATGACTACATTAATGAATGAACAGATAAGCCAGAGGAAGGAAGGGGAGGGGACAGGAAGGGATGGAGGGAGCAGGGAGGGCGTCAATCTACCTATAAAGTCAACGTGACTGAGTGTTTCTCTTCCTGGCGCTGGCTGAGGGCAAGAACCCTAGTCTTAAGCAGCTAACTGCCTGCTACAGGAAGCAAAGAAAAAATGTCCAGGCAAGTATAATGCAGGAAAAGGACTGTGAATGTCCAAGAGGAAGCAGAGACGGGGCAATGGAATTTGAAAAGGAAAGCCTTGTAGTGTTTAATGACACCTGACAGTTATGGCGCCTGTCTATACTCAGTGCTACCTGAACACACTCCAAACACCCCTACCAGGTGAGCACCTGTTGTAAAATAAAGCAGGTGAGTGAGGCCAGGTAACTCTCCAGAGTCAACCAATTCTGTGGTGGCTCCCTGCACCCCAGTCCCCAGCCTCCCTTCCTCCCACCAAGCCCCAGTCTCCTTTGTGACAGGGAGGATACCTGGCCAGGCAGGTGCGCTCTGGATGGGACAATCCATTACCTCCACCAGCGAGGTCCCTGGCCAGTGGAGGAAGTTGATTTTGAGTAGGGCTTGAGGATGAGAAAGGCTGTCACAGTGGTCAGCACCTTGTATCCAAGGCTTTAAGGACAGTAGAGTCTGCAAAACATCCCCGTGGAGAACTGCCATGAAGGTCAGATGTAGGAGATGAGTGTTTTCCACAGGCCTCACTTGACCCTTGCAGTGCGGCAAGGTTTCTTTCTTTTTCTCTTTTCCCATTTTTCTTAAAACTCATGGTGATCAATAGGAGGAAGGTGGCCCTGCTTCTAGATGGCTAATTCTCATAGCCTAAGAGGTGGGTCAGACAGGACACCATGAAGGTGATATCCAGGGCAACAGAAGGTAATTGAACACTGGCCACATGCTCAGACCTCCTGGAGTGAGCAAGAATCATACATGTCAGAAAGACATGGCAGACCCCTGACAATGGTTCTCATTATCAATTAGGATGCATTGGGCTGCAAGTAACAGAATAGCCCATCAACCATGCCTTCAGCAAACAGGGCCGTCTTTCTCCCTGCATAAGAGGACTACAGGTGTGTCCCTGCTGGAAGCTCCTGAGGTTCATCTCTTTGGAGCCAACACTTCAGAAGTTCTCAGCTCTTTTCTCAAGGTCATGAGGTAGCTGCTGCAGAGCTGCAGTCGAGTTCCCTCTGGTCCAAAGGGAGGCTGGCCTGGTGAGTGAGCATTTAGCTCTCCAACCTCTGGGGTGGAGACAGGCATCTCACAGTCACTCTGAGCTCCCACGGGGTCCCAGTGCACAGCTTCTGCAAGACAAGCGTGGTCCAGAGCCCACCTGGAACTCTGGGAGAGCTGGCGTGTTCTTGCAGAGGCCCTGCCCTGGCTTCCCCACCTGCAGCATGAGTCACCTGGCTCTTGTCACAGCCTGCCCTGGCTGTGAGCACAGTGTGTTTGCTTGCTCCCTGGAGAACTGCCAGCCTGCATTTTTTATGAGCCCAATGTACACACGGATGGGGTTCTGATGAAGGCCACCGAGGGGACAGCCTGTCTGCAATCCCACACCCGAGTACAGGGTGCCAGGGCCTCAGATGAGGGCCATAGCCTTCCTCAGAAGAGGAAGAGGAGGGGGTAAGAGGGATTGGACAGCCACTTCTCTGGGATAGCCAGAGGTGGCCAGAGCAATTCACTCTTGCCTCCCACTGTTTCCAGGTGCCTAATCATGACTGCAGTCGCTGGGAAGTGAGGGCGGGGAGCGCTGGAGGCAAGGGCAAGGGCACGTGTCTCTGATCCCCAGCACACAGCTCAGGCCTGTGCAGAAGGAGCAAGAGCCCAGACTAGGGTTATGTTCTAGTTCCCGGCTGAGACAAGGAAGTTAACCTCCCCATGCCTCAGTTTCCCCTCTGACCAGGAGGTTATTGTGAGGATTAAGTGCAGTGATCCCTGTGCAGTAGATTACTTACAAAAACAGCTGCCGTTGTCCCCCTCTCTGACCCACACCCCTTTGCAATGTGACTTTGCAGCTTCTCTTCCCTGAGGTGGAGTCTGTTCCACATGCCTAGAACCTGGGCGGGCCTGGGACTCAAGCTGGCCAATGGGATGCCACACAGGTGCCATTGTGCCAAGGTGGGCACAAAATGGCAGAGCCCAGAGGCATGACGTAAACGGCCCAGGGGATAGGTGGTGAAGGCCAGAGGGCTCGACCCACAGGACTGCCCAAGGCCAAAGGCCATATCTACTCTCTCGCACGGGAATGTCACCTGGAAGGGAAGTGGGCTCTTCAGAGACATAAAGGAATAATGTCAAAACCCTGTCCACTGTGGCAGGGTGTTCACAGGGGAATGAACTCCGGATCGGGGCAGGGGGCAGGGCACACCTGCCCCACAGGTGTCTTTGGGCTACTCAGTAGGACTGGTGGAATTTGCAGGTGGAGTGCATTCAAGTGTGCCAGAGCAGCAGAACTGAAGGAAGCCCCTTTCTGGCCCATGGACAGAGGGCTGTGGGGCCTGCAGGGAGGTTTGGGGTGGGCCAGGGTAGGCCTTCATGGGCTGTCTTTATAAAAAAGATGGCTGGAGTGTTTCTAGGCTGTTTGCTTAGTTTGTTTTTAAGTCATCTTCCCACTCTTTGCACAAAAGATGCTTTCTTTTATGTTGGGGGGCCGGGGTGGGGAGCTGAGGGCCTGCCCCTTCCTCTGGTCTCGGTAACTGGTAACTGAGGCTCAGTATGTGGGGAGGTGGGGAGGTGGGCTGGGCCTAGGGGAGTGAGAAGCTCTGCAGCCCAGCTCTGGGACCTGGCACTCCAGCCTCTGCTGCAGCTCCCAGTCTGGAGCCTGGGCGTCAGGGATGTGAGCCACCAGCTAGTGCTACAGGGTCCAGCGCAAATAACGCCCCTGTGTTATTAGAAAATCATAAGCACATAATTCTGTAACAACACTATCACTCTCAAGCATGCCATATGACATGTTAGATGAAATGTTCAAATTAAAGCTATAAATTGTTACATCCCTATTATTACCCTACCAACCACACTCAGGCAGGCCTTCCTTCTGCCAGACCCTGTATTTTGTCCTTAAAATCATCCAGTAGCCAAAATGCTGAAGCAAAAACACACAATCCACTCAGCTACCACTGCGAACCTCCTGTGTGTCTTTAAATTTTACTAACAGGTCCCCGAATAAAGCACAACAGGGAGTGTTAACAGGCGTGCTCTATCAGCTCCGGGGACTCAGCCCCTTTCACCGGTGGTTCCTAGAGGTCTCATCTGCAGGTGACAGGAGCTCTCTGGACCCACGTCATCCTGCCAGGTTCCTACTCCGCCCCCTGTCCTGCAAAGAACACAATGGAACTGCATAGCCACCGATGATGATTTTGCTGGAGTCCACGGCTCCTGCAGAAAGTGGGTGCTGTAGAGGTGGCAAGTGACTGAAGGAACCCCTGGTGAGCATCAGAATGCCCAGCTTGGAAGCCAGGCTGCTGAGCCCCGTCAGAGTCGGCGGGCTCAGAGTGGGGCCCGAGAACTTGCATTCCCACAAGTTCCGGGTGCTGCTGATGCTGCTGGTTGGGGACCCCACTTGCAGAACCCCTGGCTTAGAGGGTGAAAGTGTGTTTCCGGTGCCAGCAGCCTGGCTATGCAGTGTGACTCGGAGGGTAACTGGGTTCACAGTAGGGGACTGAGCTGCTGAGCCCCTTGGCCTCTCTCTGCCTCAATATCCTCATCTGTGAAACTGAGAGAATAATAATACCTACCCCACATGGCAAATGACACATCAGCATTATTTAAAATGTAATTAATTATGGCAGGGAGAGATGAAGCAAAGCTCTGCCCTCCTGAGCATCCTTCCTTACCTTCTGTTCCCCTCCCACTAGGCTAGAGTGAGGGGGATCCCAGCCCCATCCTGGGAACTGGCCATGGGCACAGGTCCTGGTTCCCCTAGGCAAGATGGTCTCAAGGTCAAATTTAGACTCCCAGGCCAGGGCTTCAATCACCTGCACTTACAGAGTTGGGAGAGCCAGTTCCTCTGGGTGCAGAATGAATGCTGGGCACCGAAAGATGGGAGGGCAGAAGGAAAAAGCCCCGTGGAGGAATCTGAGCGAGCCCAGGGCAGCTGTGAGGAGGAGGTGCTGTGTCACATACTTCATCTGTTTCCCAAAGAGTCGAGGGTCCCACGCCTGTACCTCTCCCACGTCCCCTGGGCACTCCCATGCCACCTTCCCAGAAGTCTCTGCTCTCAGGCTCAGAGTCCAGTGAAAGGCTAGGTGGTCAGCCTCTCCCAGGGATAGCTGCACCCACTTTGCTGATGGTTCTGTCCCTGGAGAAATGAAGGCCCTTCCTCTCTGTGTGCCTGGGGCTTCTCTCCAGCCTGGGACCGAGAACTTCCCGGTACATCACTCTCCCTTCGTCCTTTCTTTCTCCTCAAAATCCCTACCAGAGCTGCTGGAGAACTCTCTGGAACAGAGATCCTGTGGCCACCATCATCACTGTTCAGGGCTCACCAGATGGTTTCTCATAAGCAGCCCGACCCTCCCACCTCCTCCCACACCTCTGTCTCCATCTCCCTCTTGTCCGGAGACCATCAAGCATGGGGGCATTTCCCACCTCCATGCCTTCGCACCTGCTGTTCCCCTTGGCACCCACCCACCCGCCAACTTCCAAGGCCAGCCTCCCAGCGAGCCTGCTTCAGGGAACTCCGACGGTCACACTCATCTCTCCACTACCAGCCTGCGCTGGGGCCGCCGCTGCTTATGTAAGTGTGCCCTGGCCCTACTTTAGACAATGGCCTGCTCTCACGTCTGGATCCCTCTCGGTGCCCCAAAAGGAGAAGCCTCCACAATAAGCCTTCTGTTCACCACACAGTCAGGGTCTGAAACTCGAGCCGCATCTGATGTGGCCAACTCACCCCCACGCTGCTTGAGGGATGAGCTCTGGGCTCTGACGATCTGCGACCCCATTTCAGCCTCATCAACAAGCTGGGGCAGGTTCATGCAGCTCTCGGAGCCTCTGATTGCTTGTTTGCAAAATGGGGCTAACCTCTGACTCAGAAGAGCAAGAGGACCCGGCACAGGCACACCCACCAGAGACGGTGGCAGAGTGAGAGCCCAGCTTCTGAGACAAACCAGCGCCAGGCAGCCAGGTGACGACCCGCGCCCTCCTTCGCCGACAGACAGGCCACGTATCAGGAGTGAAGGGTGGTCAGGCTGTGTGTGTCCGTAGCCAAGGGCAGCCGTCCTAGCTCATAGGCCCCTACCCAGCTGGTGCTCTCTGCATCTGTTCTAGAACATTCCTTTCTCTTGCCTACTCATTAGGAGGCATCTGGACCTGCCCTCCAGACTAGAAGGTTCTTGGTTTAGATGTGCTAACTAACGCCTTAGGTTCGGCACATCCAGGCCGCCAAAGGAGGCAGGAGCCACTGGGACAGGCCCGGGCTTTGCATTTTGGCATTCTGGGGGTGACTGACCTTAGTCTGTGTTTCTTCTTGGTCACCAGGGCCGGTGTGGCTAGGACACATGTCTCTTGTCACTCTCTTCTCCCTGTGTTGTCTTCAGAAGGCATACAATACTTGTCAGTAGACTGAGTTAAAAATGGACCCATGGGAGATGGCGGTTGGGAGGGGACAGAAACTCTCCTCACCTGGCTGCTCAGTGAGTTACCAGATGACATCCTGCCTCTGTCAAAGGCTGGCACAGCCTCACTCGTCCATCGTTCCTGAAGGCTCTGGAACTGTATTTGGGGGCAGAGGCCTAACAGCCCACAGACACATATCTAACACACATACACACACCCACCACACAGGCATGTGCATGCACACGCACACATGCATACAAACACGTGCAATGCACAAACACATATGGGCACATATACACACATACATAAAAATACATGCAATGCACACAACACATATGAGCACCCATACACAGGCTTGTACACACTACATGTGTGTTGTAAGCCCAAACAACAGCACACCAGGTTTTATCTTTTTTTACTTCAGATTCTCACATAATAGAGGTGAGTTCAGGCTCAAGAATGCAAGGCTGAAGGTAACTCGTGGTCCATATGTGTGCATGTGAGCACAAGCTCATGTGTGTCCTCGACACTCAGAAACCCACAGAAAGCAGTGGCAGAAGAGGCCCTTTACCCTCCACCTCTGATTCTGAGGGCAAGAAAGAAAAATGACCTTAAGCTGCAGTGGAAGTGAAAACCGGAGCTAAATGAGAGCTGCCCTTGCCCGAGGTCAATTTCTAAGACAGGAGGCCATGCACACGGACTCTGCGCATACTGCCAGTCCTGTCAGAGCCCAGCTGGTGCCTCCCCCGGAGACGGTTCTGGCCTCAGCCTGTGCCCAGCTGAGGGAATAGGGGGGTGAGGGGACGGGGTCTCTCCCTGAGGACTTGGAGCGATCCCACCACCCCAGGGTATCGGGCCAGCTGCGGATGCCTTCCTCAGCGGGCAGCGTCCACCTGGGTGCGTGGACCTTGAGATCAGCCGCCAGCCAGCCAGCACTGGCTGTGCAGATTTGGGCTGGTCTCCAAACTTCCCACACTTAGTTCTCTCATCTTCAAAACTGGGGTGCTACCAGCCACTTTACGAAGATAGGAAGAGTGTTTGTTAAGCCCTGAACACACTACATGATTTAAATAAGTGTGCAACAAATGTGTGCAACAAGGTGAAAACACACCGAGTGGCCAGGAGCCAGGATACTCGGGTAAAAAAGGAATCATCTTTGGGAAAATGCACCCTTTAAGAGGCACCTGAGGGCCTGGATGCCCACAGAAAACAGGGCAGTTTCTCTGACAAGGAGAGGCAGGTAAGATGAGTTGGGGGGGACGGGGGGGCGGACAGAGAGGGGGCAGCTAGGGGGACTCACATGCGAAATTCCAGAACATAACATTCCCTGGGTGGTGGGCCCCACCAATGATCCTCTTACCATAGACAAGTACAAACAACGGAACACAAAATCTCCCCCACCCCGACATATAACTCCTACTGACACTTTTAAAAATAAAGACATTTATTGGTAAAGGATCCAAATAGTATAGGAAGGTACAAAATAAAGAGACCTGTGTGAGACCCTGTCCCAGCCCCATGGTGGTCCTCACATACTCTCTGTTCCTGAGATATCGGGGGGCAGCTGGCCTGACTTGCAGCTCCATTTTGCTCTGACAGCAACTTGGGGTCCCCACACCGGCCGTAGAGCTCAGCCAGCTCTCCGCCCTGGGACGGAATGAGTTTCCTGGGGCTGCTATAACAAATACCACACACTCAGTGACTTAGAAGAGCTAAGATGTATTCTCTCACAGTTTTAGAGGTCGGAAGTCCGCAATGAGTCTTAAGGGGCTGAAATTAAGGCAGCAGCAGGGACAGCTCCTGGAGACTCCAGGGGAGGATCCTTTGTTCCTCATTCAGCTTCTGGTGTCTGCCTGTGCTCCTTGGCTTGTGGCCACATCACTGCAGTCTCTGCCTCCCTGGTCACATGGCTGCCTCATCTTCTGTAGTCAAGTCTCCCTCTGCTTCCTTCTCATGAGGATGCTTGTGGCGGCATTCGGGGCCCATCTGGATAATCCAGGAGCATCTGCCCATTTCAAGGTCTTTAACATAATCACACATACAAAGTCCTTTCTTTTCCATACCAGGTCACATTCACAGGTTCCAGAAGTTAGAACAAGGCTGTCTTTGGGGGCCTTTGTTCAGGGTGCCACAGGGACCACGCCTGAGTCGTGGAAGGGAGGGGCTAGTTAAGGGACTTAGTCTAGTGGTGCCAGATCAACAGTGCATTCAGTTCTGATCCACCTTCTTCTTTATTTTTATTTTATTATAATGTGTTTATTGATTTTAGAGAAAGAGAAACATCACTGTGAGAGAGAAGCATCAATTCGTTGTCCCCCATAGGAGCCCCAACCAGGGATCAGATTCACAACCTAGGTATGCACCCTCCCGGGAACAAAACTCCCAACTTTCTGGTGTATGGGACAGCTCTCCAACCAACTGAGCCACACTGGCGAGGGCCTGACTCACCTTCTTCTTAAGAAGCCCCATCTGGTACATGACCTAGCATGCAACCCCTGCAATGTTCCCAGTGCCTGTAACGCTGCCAGGAACCACGGCTTTTCTGGAGCTAGATTCCATGTGCCCCTAGTACTCACAGGATACCTCACACCTTTCTAGGCAGTGGAGTCAGCCCTGGGCCCCAGGCCTGCGGCATTTCGCCACTTCCCAGCACACGTCCTGAATGACAACTCCTTCCCACCTACCCCCCCACCACCTCCTATGGCCCTCCACCACCTGGCCCTGCCTCTTGCTTTGCTCAGCTGCCAGGATGGCCCCCAACACATCCCTGGAACCCCACCTTGCCAACCACAGGGTTGCTCCAGATCTTCCTTTCTTCTGCACCTGGACACTCCTTCCTACACACCTGGCATCTTGGTGGGACCTGGGATCCACCCCCGGTCTAACACCCACAGTCCTGGCTAAGCTCACATTAGGACCAGGAGGGGAGATGGTGATGGAAGCAAAGGCAACCGTGAGAATGGCTCCTGGCCAGGAAGACCACGTTGGGTCTCTGCCCGCCGGCTGCACACTTGTCTACAGGGGACCAGCCTCAGCCCTCAGGACAGGAGCAACAGTGCAGACCTCCCCAACGAGGGCCCACCCCTGTGTTCACAGCCATCAGCCAGCACCTGGGAACTCCACCCCCAACAGGCTTTGAGAGCCCAGAGCGGGTACTCGGGTTAACTGTCTGGCTCTCTCCTCTGTAATTAGCAGCTGGCAGGTGGGCAGTTGGTTTGGACTTTAAATATCTTCCACAGGTGCAGAGCCACTTCCCAGACCCTAAGCACCACCTCGTTGCTGGCAACCATGGCCACTTCCCCACAGTGGGAGAAGATGCGTGTCTGATGCCACTAGCTGGTGGGCGTATCTTAAGTCCACGGGTTCTTGCGTTTGCGCACCATCTCAAGCCACGTGCCATTCTTGGGACGATGGTAGAGTTCTCTGTCCTGGGGGAGGCCACGTTGTGTCAAGTTTTGCTTTGTACTCTTCATAGACACTGTGTTTTTGGCCAGACCCTCCCCCAGCAGGCCAATTATGGCTCACTGAAGGCTCAGATGGTGGTTACCATCTTTCAGCATTGAAGTATTTTTAAATCAAGGTAGATCCATTGTGTTTTTTAGGCGTAATGCTATTGCACACTTAGGAGTCTATGGTATTATAGAAACAAAACCTTTCTGTGCACTGGGAAGCCAAAATTCCCATGACTTGCTTTATTGTGATATTCGCATTTTTGTGGTGGTCTGGAACCAAACCCACAACATCTCCAAGGCCTGCCTGTATTTTCTGTTTGTCTTCTACTGAATGCCCATGACCACCTCTCTCCTTCCTTGGCCATGCTCTAGCCAGGCTCCTCTGAGCTTTCTTCTCCACTAGGTCTCAACTTGGCCTGTACAGACTTGAACTAACACTAGCATTGCTTCTAACAGCTCAAGGCCACATCCCTGGGATGGCCTGGCCCCCGTCCAGTGCCTGCCGGAGGCAACTCAAGGCTGCCGAAAGCACTGTCTGTTCGAGCCCACACCCCGAGACAGCACCCGTCTCAGAGCAGAGGTGTTTCCCTCGGGCCAGCCCCTCTCCTTCCATCCGTCGTTTTTCACTCCCCTCACTCCACTGAGCCCCTGCTCACCCCTCCCTGTCCCTTCCTTCTCCCTTTAAAATGCCCATTCACCTCACTAGACATTGAAGCTAAGTGTAGCTCTGCTGGGCTCTCTTCCCTATTCAGTGGTGTTGAAGTTTGTCCTTCCCACTTTAGTGGATGCCCAGCTTTGTTTATTGTTGACATGCACAACAGCAAGTCACCACTAGTGGGGGAGGGGTGCAGTGTGAACTTGAGGGCAGGAGAGTGGTTTTTTGTGTCTAATTCCCCGTGTCTGACACAGGGCCTATGATAGCAAAAGGAGGGAGGAAAACGTCGAGAACATCACATATTCTACAAATTAAGTAAGAATTGAAAATGGCATGTGACTTGGTGCCAACATTTGTAACTATCTTCTCAGCTCCTGGACCCAGAGCAGTAACCAGGACCGATCACTAGGTTCGCTGCGCCCACCCTCAGATCTGAAGCCCCCAGGGAGCTGGGAGTGCCCCCAGAGCCGGGCTCTGCGCTGGAGGCAGAGAGCCTGGGTTCCAAGTCTGGCTGCGCACGAGTCCTCGGCAACTTGCTGAGCTCCATGCACCTCAGTCTCCTCACCTGTAAATGGGGGTGATCGAGGCCACTCAGCGAAAGGCCCTCCTGAGGATTGAGGAGCCACTCTTCCTCTGGGTTTCCCGCCCGAGAGCCTCAGGTACCGAACCACCACATCCCTCCTTCACACGCTCAGGGGCAGACGTGCTCAGAATCCCCCCATTTCAAGAACCTGAGGTGGCCCATGCAGTGGAGACACGTGGGCAAGGGTGTCTGATTATTAAATGATTTTTTTTTAAAAAGGTCAAGCCAAGAAAAGATGGCTGGGGACATGGCTGGCCCCCAGAAACTCTGCCTGACCCAGCACAGGGTCCCCACCCTTCTGAAGCGTGCAGCCTTCCCCAGAGCCTGGGAGCACCTGGGACAGGAAAAGATGGCTGGTGTCCAAGGCACTGCCCTGGGCAGGCCGGATACCCCTCATGCTGGGAGGGACAGCTTCCTGCAGCACAGCTAATGGCGGGTCACACCTGGAGTGACAAAAGGAGTCAATGGAGAAAAAATAATAATAATAATAACTCTCCCATTACATTCAATGAGGGTGGAACGTCCCCTGCTCACCCTCATCGCCACTAATGTCGCCGTGCATGGGGTTGAGCGAGGGGCTGGTGTTGGTCAGTCATGAGGAGTCCCACTGAGGGAGCTTTTGCCCTAAAACTTCTGCTTTCCTCTTTTTTCTTTTCCACTATTGAAAACAGTATTACTAGTAGGGCAGCCTCTTACCTGATAGCCAGCATTATTGCCACACCCAACACCAGCAGGCGAGCCATCCAGGTCCTTGTGGGGACCAGGGCACCCCACTCAACTTCTCATTACCTGTGTCCTTTTTCCCTCCACATGCCCAGGGCTGCCTCAAGCTGCACCTGACATGAGTGAGCTCGGGGTCCTCGCAAAGGGCACGGAGGGTCAGGTCGCAATCCCTGTTTCCTGGCCTGAGAGGTGCACTGACCCTGGTCAGGCATTGTCCCCTTGCTCCTGAGTTAGGGATCATGAATGGATCAGGGCAAATGCACCCTCACTCTTGGGGATATGCCCACAGGGTGAGTGACCACAGCCGCATCCGCTCAGAAGCACGCGTTTCTCACCAAGCTTGAAACGGCTGCTCCCGTGGCCCACACGAGGTTCCTGGGGAGGAAGTCCCATCCTGCCACCATCTTGGACAGCCTGACACAGGTCCACCAGGGCAGGACGGCAGGCACCGGGAGAGAGCACCAACAGACATGCCAGGAACCACCCTCCAAATTCTGCGCCTGAACCAGGTTGCCACAGCACACCTGCAGACACCTGTCCTCTGGGCCCTTGGCCTTGGTGGATGGAGAACGCAGAGAGAGACCTGCTCTTTCTGTTGCCCTGGGTTGACACTTTCTGTTTGGATTCTGTTCTAGAAGAAGTGTGTTTCTGCCTTCAGACTTCGATGTTCTTTCATCAGATGACACAGGAACTCTTTTGGACTGTTTCTGCCTTTTGAAAGCTGTTTCTGAGACCCACATGTGCAACCAGACACCCTCGAATCTCCTGACTTTGGGGGTCTGGTAGACAGAGTAACAATACCACCCAAAGGGGTCCACACCCTAACCCTTGGACTTGTGGATATATCCTTTACACAGCAACAGGGAATTACTTTACAGATGGGGTTCAATCAAGGACCTTGAACTGGGAGATTTTCCTGGATTACCCAAGTGGGCCCAGTGTCATCCCAGGGGTCCTTCTAAGAGGGAGGTGGGAAGTCAAGGTTACGAGCAGGCCCTGTGACCACCAAAGCAGAGAATGGAGTGATGCAGCCAGGAGCCTCTGGCGGCTAGGAGAGGCCAGAATGCCCCCCTGAAGCTTCCACAGGGAATCAGCCCAGCCAGCACCTCCATTTCAGGCTCTTTAAGACCCTTGTGGACTTCCGTCTTCCAGAACTGTAAGAAAATATGTTTGTGCCATTTGTAGCCACTAAATGTGTGGTATTTTGGGACAGTGGCCGCAGGAAATGAATAGTGTTCACACCCTGGACACTGACGTTTGGCAGGGGCCTGCTAGAGGCCAAGTGTCACCCACAGGCAAGTGTGGGCCTACGGTGCGACGGGAATCCCCTCCATCCAGGTTTGAAACTGTCTTTCCCCCTTGGCGACAACAAAGTCCTAGACGGAGCACCTCACACCTGGGCCCTCCGTCACCTACCACACGGCACTTGCAGTGCCTGCTTTGTGGCTTCTGGCAGGATACAAGTTCAGGTAGGAGGCAATGCCTCCCCTGAGGGAGTTTTGCTAAAAACAAGGGGAATACAAGAAGGGACAGAGTCTATGAGAGCCCCTCAAAACCCAGCAGCAGGACACCTCACCTTGGAACAGGCCTCACCCACACCTGAGGAGTGCAAAGGGACCCACCTGGGTGGCAACAAGAATTCCACACCCGCAAGCATTTTCACACCACAGTTTCCACTGCCTCACCCCCCCACCCCCCACCCTCACTGGAGGGCGGCAGGGCAACGACGACCCCTCCTCCCACAGCTGGCGCAGCTGGGGTCCAGAGGAGTCTGGCCAGGCCACTGGCACGGGTGTGGGAACCTCAGCTGTCCTGGGAGCAGCCTCAGGACACAAAACAAGCAGGGTCAGGGACCTGCCTGCCCAGGTCCTCCCAGCCTGGCCCCAGGCGGAGGCGAGGCACCCTGGGGTCTTGCCTTCTGGACACGTCCCCCTTCTTCCCTTATCTCCTCCCTCCGGCAAGGCTGGCTGCTTCCTTCCTCTCCGAGTGGGCAGACAACCACTATTGATCTTCACTCTCCCCGCAGCAGCGCCCACTTGCCTTTGGAGCCACTTTCGAAATTGCTTTCCCAGGCTCAGCCCTCGCCCGGAGCCATGGCCTTGCCAGGGAGGATGACGGACCAGGGGAGCAGTGAGTGACAACTGCGCACCTTTACTCAGCCCTCCGAGTCTCAGCCTGCGGCCTCCTTCCAGTGCACACGGGTCCTGGGGCACAGACACGGGGGCCAGGCCAGTTGTAGCGACCAGGGGAGAGCCTGATGGGCAATGGCTGGGACTTGGACCCAGTTTCTAATCCAGAGTCCAGCTTGCAGAAGCTCCCCTGTATCTTGCTGCCAAACTGTTGGCTTCTTTCGACTCCCAGCTGCAGCATTTCCTTGTCCCTTCTCCTCAGCCTGTCTCTGTTGAGCAGTCGCCAATGGAAACAGCACGTGCAGAATGTTGACATCCCAAATCCTCTCCGGTTTCTCAGAGGTGTCTCTTCCTCCAAAGCAGGACAGCAGGGACCATCCACAGCCTGATGAGTATGAAGTGACTGTCCCCGCTACTGTGGGAATAAACAGGACCACCCAAATGAAAACCAGCCCAGGCTGTTTGTTACACAAGGGGATCGGTGCCCATCACTTGTGTTGGCGGAGACTCAGAGGCAGGTGAGGGACTGGGAAAGGGCTTTATGGAGGGACAACAGGAAGTCTTTGGGAGTCCCCGAGCAAGGCTGGCCTCACCAGGAAGCTAAGCAGGCTCACTAGAAGTGGGGCATCCTGTGTCATTGATTAGGCGAACATATTTGCCTTTCTCTAATGGGGTATCGGAAGTGAGAATAAAAATGAGCCAGGCTGGCCCTCACTGACTAGATCCTTGCCTCTCTAAGCTGCAGAGGTTATGGGTCACGCTCTTGTCATGTACGCTCTGGCCATTGACTATGTGGGGGAGAAAAAACTTCTCCTCTGCCCTCTTAGGTGCTGTTACTGAGGCCTGCAAATGAAACTGAGAAAAGCCATCACCCAGAGAAAATGGCTTATTAAATATGCATATCGAAGCCAACAGAAGTGGTTGGCTCATTAAATAGTTAAAGTCAAAGGCGTATACACCCAACTTAGTGGGGAAGAGGGAGGGGAAGAAATAGTTTTCCGGGCTTCTTCATCTATGGGAAAAACAAATAGGTGTCTTCAGGAAAGACAAATGAGTTTTTTTTATTTATTTATTTTTGACAAATGAGTTTTTAGAAGAGATGGAAGAAAATGTGCAATGATGCTTCTCTAAGCAGGTGTGAGTGGCTTTCCTTCTGTCTTCCTCAGGGCCCCAGAGAGAGAATTTATGGCTGGCTTATTTCCCAGAAGTTGCTGCTTTTAGTCAGATAAAGGAAGTTTCAAAGAGGTTTTTTTCTGCATCTGTTGAATCTCAAATGTCTTGGGCTTAAAATAATCTTTATGACAACTCTGGACATCTGAGGGGGTCCCTGCATCTATACATGCAGGCTCTCACCACTGTCAGGGCAAGAGGGAAACGCCTTATACAAGCTGCCCCTCTGGTGGGTAGCAGAGCCGTCCTACTCTGGGGTCCTTCCCACCAGGTCACTTCACTCCCAGAAGGGGCACCTGGGACTGGGTAAAGGTGACTTCACAGAAGAAAATCCTACCCATCTACCCAACCATCCATCCACCCATCCACCCATCCATCCATCCATCTACCCATACATCCATTCATCCACCCACCCATCCACCCACCCATTCACCCACCTATCCACCCACCCATCCACCCACCCATCCACCCACCCATCCAACCACCCATCCACCCATCCATCCATCTACTTATATATCCATTCATCCACCCACCCATCCACCCGTCCACCCACCCATCCACCCATCCACCCATCCACCCATCCACCCATCCATCCATCTATCCACCCATACATCCACCCACTCATCCATTCATGCATCCACCTACTCATTCATACAACACGATTTAGCAGGAATCATGCTTGATGCTCAGATTCTAAAGTTCAGTATAACACAGTCCCTAATTTTAAGCTGTCCACACTAGTCTAGTGGGAGACAGAATCATAAAGAATTATTGATGTTATAATAGATATAAAATTCCAATGACTTATTGTATAAACGACCTGTCCATCCATCCACATCCCAGAACAGAACGTTGCCAGCACATTCATGAAGTGCTGAGAAACTCTGTCACCGAGCCAGTGAGATGGGAGCAGCCTACCTTCTCATGCACTATGTTTTATATTGTCCAAACTGTCTGCCCTTGGAATTTATCATTTGCATAATAGGAGTGGGGTTTAAAAAGCACTTCAATATTTCCTTATCGCTCAAAGTCTGATTGGTTCTTGCACCCCCTCTGCACCTGAACTAACCCACCTTTCACCACTGCCCTGCCCAAGACCACCGCCCCACCCCAGAAAACCAGGGCTCCTCAAACTCACCACCCTCTTCACCTTGACTTCTGTCTAGAGCGGTCTCCCTCCATCTTTGCTGGGGAAATACCTCCTATTCCTCAAAACCCAGTTTAACCATCTTCCTGCCTGTATCTGGCAGCACTGTCTGTCTGCTTCTGAGATTTTGTTGGTACTTCCCAAGCTCTTCAAAAATGTGCATAATATTTCCATATGGAAGCACCATAATTTATATTATCAATCCTTGGTTTGGGAGTACAGCCGTTACTTCGTTCCAGAAATTGTGACGAGTGCCGAAATCAACGAGTACCGAACAATGAAGCATTTTCTCTTGCCGGGCAGCGTCGTGACTCATACAAGTTCTAGCAAGTGTGATGAGTCCCGAGCAGGTGCCGAGTGCTGAAACATTTATTTTCTCCTCCAAATGCAATGAGTACGGGGCTTGATTAGTTTCGAAGCCGACCAATACTGAGGTATGACTACATTGAGGTTGTTTCCAACAACTGTATCATAAATAATGCTTTGATAAGCCTTCTCATTCACAATTTTGTATCATATCTCTGCTTCCTTATGGTGGATTTCTCTAGGTCAGAGAATGAGAACGTATTTGAAGGCTCTTTCTAGATTTTTCAGGAACAGGGTGTACAATTTGCGCTCCGCACCAGTGTGTGGGCATGCCCGCCCCACCCCCAGCCTCACCAGGATGCAGTGACACCATTTCAAAGAGTATGTGGTTTGGCAGCTAAAGATGCTACTTCTTCATTGCTTTGATTTGCATTTCATTGACTGCTAGTGAGATTGAGTTTATAAAAATTAGCGTACTGTTAAATGTTTGTTTATACAGCGCAGCAGTTAAAGGTTTCAGAATCCAAGATGAGCTCAAATCGGGGCTCCATGGATTAGAACTTGGAGACTTGAGGGAGATTCTGTAACCCATCTGACCCTCTGTGTCCATCAGCAAATGGGGAGTCGGGCAGGAGTCCCCCTCACAGAGCCGTTGGGAGGACCGACTGGGACCCAAGTGCTCCATAAACAATACCCTCATGGTATCACAGTTCTGAGACCTTAATGTTTGCCGTTCCAACCGTCTGTGCCTGGTTTTTGACCATTTTTTGGCTGAAGCAAGTTTCTCACATTAATTTATAAGAGCTCTTCCATATATTCAGGAGTTCATCCCTTTGCTTACCCATGCTTATGCAGATTATTTTTTAATATTTACCACTTATTTTTACGTTGCACTGTTTTTGCTCCAGGAGATTTTTATTTTATGCAGACAAACATACTCAGAGGTTTATGATTCCTCCCAGTAAGTTTAGGCCAGCAATTCGTTCCCATAATTGAGATCAATTAAATACTTTTCTCTCCATTTTTAACTTGACTCTTATATTTATCAAACTGACAGTAACCAGAGGGGAGGTGGGAGGGGACAATGGGGGGAACGAGGGGAAGGGTTTTTCAGGAACATCTGTAAAGGACACATGGACAGAGCCAAGGTGGGGAGTGGGATCAAGGGTGGGCGGTGGGGATGGCTGGGGCAGGGGAAGAGGTAGGGGGAAAATGGAGACAACTGTACTTGAACAACAATAAAAAAAATTTTAAGTTAAAAAAAAATTTACCTCATTCACAGACAGACTTTTGGTTTAAGTTAGTAGGAAGGATCTAACCTGATCTTTTTGCAGCACCATTTGGAGAATAATTCTCCTTTATGGATTTAAAAACAGGAGGCAACATGATGAGGCATGTTTTTAGGTGGCTTTGCTAGCTCCAGTGTGGCAGGAGGAACAATAGGAAGCTGCGAATAGCCAGTATGTGCTTAATGATCACTGTACGGGGCTCTGATCAAAGCCCTCTGCGCATGCTGACTCAGTCAAGCCTCATACTCACTTGATGAGGAAACTGAGGCATAACTCAGAGTTTAAGTAACTTGCCCAAGGTCAGAGCCGCAGTGGAGCCCGGATGAAGGGTTGAGGAGACCAGCTTAGCCAAAGCAATAGTCCGATTCTTGTGTGTTTAGAATTCCTCATCTGCAAATAAATAAACCATAATTCCCATTTCACTTGTCTTACCAGATGACTGAGGGGCAAGTCTGAGGTCACGATATGCTCGTGTTGTCTACATATGACAATGCTCTTAGCACATGGAGGAGTCTACCCCTTGTGCCTCCTTTTCTGGTAACTTCCCTCTTCTCTGAGCTAGAGGAGAAGGCATGTGGGCCATTCTGTCCACAGGGCTCCCATTTGTCCCTTGCAGAGAATTCCACTTTCCTTTTCCGTGCCTGACAGAAAGGCAAGGGGGCGTCAACCACCCAGGCAATGGGCAGTGGCCACTCCAACCCACCTCCCTTGCCACCTTGGACGCAGGCGTTGTTCTGTTAGCCTGTCTTAGCGGATTGCTGGCAGTCCCTAACCTTCAGGCATGCTGCCTGACTCGCATTTCCTGCTGAGGGAAACACTTGTTCCATGACATCATTTCACTTTTCTGTCAGTAAAGCCATGCATAGCTGCTGCTCCACCCACCTCCTTCCCCGCCACCTTCCCCTCCACCCCCAGCCGGGCTGGCTTAGTCCTGGGACAAAAATCAGGTCAGCACATTGGTAAGGTGGAGTCACCCTCTGAGTGGCCAAGATGAAAGGCCCTAGAGAGTCACAGAGCTCTCATTGTCTTTGGGGTTTGACACCTAAAGCCCTCGGTCCTTCAGGGAGGAGGCGGGAGCACCCACAGGTCAGAGCACCTTTGCAGCTGCAGGTCGACAGAGCAGAGGCGAGCCCCTCCACCTCTCATTCCTGCCCCCACCCTTAGCTCCTTCAGCACTTTCAAGGCACCCATTCTCTGCACAACAGGAGCCCCAGGGGTTGCCATCCTGGAATCAGGTCCTGGCAATGCCCCATAGTAACAGTGAGCTGAAAAATGGCCGCAGCACCTTCACCAACAAAATGGGGAGGATACCTTCCCCATGGGTCGCCATGGGGGTCACACGACAGAGCGGCGTTGATGCAGAGAAGGCTTCTGAAGAGGGTGGTTTAAGTCCCCCAGAATACGCTGCAGCCAACAGGACCTGCCATGTCACCGCCCATTGCCACCTCCTGGGGGATGCTCAAGAAGGTGTGGGGACCAGTCGGGCAGGTCTGCAGGAAGCTGAGTGTGTTTGGATCACCAGGCTGGTCCACAGCCTGCTGGCACCACACCCCATGTGTCAGCCTCCAGGAGGCACACTGGCTTGTTCTGCTGGGTTTTCTACCATTTCATCCACAAGTTACTTGGGACACAGGCAGTGCCCAGAGCAGACCTACCTTGTGGGAAGAACCCCGGAGTCCCCTGCCCCCTCAGCGGTGACTCTGCACAGGGCGCTCACCCGTGCCAACACCAGCTCAGTGTACTCACTCATTTTGTTCTCACCTAACCCTGTGAAGTCTGAATTTGCTCAGCAGACAAGTACCGAGTGCGCGTTCTCTGTGAAATGCAGCATTCTTTTGAGAGTGGAGGCACCCTCTGACTCAGGGGGATCCCCCACCCCAAATAATGGCTCTGGAAACACTGGGGTGACTTAGACCAGGTTCTCTGCAGTCTGTCCCATGCCTGGCCGAGCACTGCAGAGGACACAGAGCTGCCTGCCCTCAAGGAAAAGGCCATCAGCAGGAGGGCTGGGCCACCATGGAGCACAGACCGTGTACCAGGCGTGGCCCCAACACGGGGTGCAGGAGCCTAAGCGAAGCCAGGAGGAGGGGCTCTGATTTGACAGCTGTCTCAAAGCCACAACATGCGAGAAGAATCAAACATGAGGAAAAGCACTCAGGGTCCTTTGAGAGAACACGGGTTGGGTTGACGGTGTCGATGGGAAAGCAGAGAAGAAAAGGACTTTTTCAAGTTTGGTGGCAAGAGAAGAGAGACAATGACAGGAGTATAGCTTCTAGGGACAGCCTGTTGAAGGAAGTTTTTCAGGGTGTGGACGTCCTGGCAGCGTGAGGGTGGGACCAGTGAGGAATCTATTAAATTGTGTCCCCCTGAAAGATATGTCCACCTGCTGACCTCCTTCAGAACCCTTGAGTGTGGCCTTATTGGGAAGAAGGGCCTGGTGGATGTCATCGGGTAAGATTTAGTGTAGGCCCCAAATCCAATGTGTCTGGTGTCAGTAAGCGGAAAAGGAAATCTGGACGCAGACACACACACAGAAGTGGGACAACATGAAGATACACGCAGGCAGAAGGCCGTGTGAAGATGGGGACACAGGTGCAGGAAGCCATCTCCAAGCCAAGGAGTGCCAGACACTTGGGAGGAGGCATGGAAGGTTCTCCCCAGAGCCTTCAGGAGGAGCAGGGCCCCACCAGTTCCTTGATTTCTGATTTCTGGCCTTCAGAACCGTAAGAGAACAACATTTCTATTGTGAAAGCCCCTGGCTTGTATAATTTGTTATAACAGCTGCAATATACCAACTCAGGGGGTGAACAGCTCAGTTCCAGTTTCTTGGAGTCAGACACAAAATCAGGGACCTGTGGTCTAAGTAGAGGAGTGAGTCTGCCCGAGAGCGGCTACCCTTCCCTTCCACACTCTCCTCTGGGGTGGCAGGACCCTGAGGAATCCCTCTGGGGGCCTGGCTGCAGGAGAATGCCCCATCCAACACCCAAAGGAGGCCTGTTGCAGTATCTGAACGAACAGGAAATGACAAGCCAGACCCATCTTATGGCAGAAGAAGGTCCCCAAGCTCCTTTGCTGCGTAAATGCCAACTTTGGGGTCGCACTGGGGAAGAAAACAAGAGTCTGTAGAAAACAAGACGGTAGGAAAAGGAGAACAGTGTCAATGAACAGTCTCCATTTCCCTCATTGTCTGTGTCGCCAGTCCTACCTGTTGGAACCTCTCACTTGTTAATTGGCAGCTGTCTGTGTAGCAATAAATCCACCTGTACCCACTCATAAACCTGCCCAAGGCAGGGGATGATTCTGACTTAGTCACGTATGCCTGTGCTCAGACTTGAGCCTGCTCAGTGACCAGGGCCGGTGGAGCCACCGGACACAGCAAAAAATGAGAACCTCAGGCTGTGCCCCAAAGGCCACACGCTGGGCGTGGGTTTCTAAAGTCAACTCAGCAGCAACACCCACGTGTGCTTGAGCTGATTTTCTCCAGAGAAGAGAGAACAAAACTTTCAGGTTACTATTTCTTCCTTTTTAGATTGAATGTTATAATATTGTTTAAAAAGTCAAAGAGCGTGGCAAGGCATGTGGTAAAGAGGTTGTTACTGTGTCCCTTCCCATCCCCAATTCCCCCTCTCTGCAGTTACCTCCTTTCAAGTCTCTTCATTGTTTTTTAGTGGTCCCCTCCACATTTTAACAAACATAATCACCCTATAATTTCTGAGGTTTGCTTAAATCTCACTTACGTCACAACCCCCCACTCTCAACCTCTTTCACCCTACCCATCATCTTCACAATTTAGTTACATCACAGTCTTAGGCCACATCAATGATTAATGTTGACGTTGTTATGACTCCCTAAATGTTCTTGCAACTAAGCTACTCAGGGCGCTATAAGGTCTTTCCTTTCTTATGCAACTTTTTGTTTTTCCTGGAGTTAACTATTGCCTCCTTTTTTCATGCGCTTATGTCTTTCTCTTTCTGGGTTTATTTCCTTGCTTGAGTAAAGCATGTCCCCCCGGTAACTTCTTGAGAAAAGATGCATGTGAGGTACAATTTTTAAGTCTCACATATCTGAAAACATCTTTGTTCCACCCATTTATTAATGGTTTGTATAGATAAAGAATTCCCGATAAAACTTTTTTTTTTAGAATTTTGAAGGCATTTCTGATCCTTTGAATTCATCCTGTTATTTTTCTTCTATAAATATTTACGGTCTTCTTTTTAAGCCTCAGTGTTTTAAAATTTCAAAATTTGAAAATAGATAAAAGAAGGAAAAAAAAAAGAAATGATGAGGTAGAAGGAGTGGCTCCAACATCAGGAGCCATATTTTCCTGTGATCTCCAGCAGACACGGGATCTTCTGGACATCTTAGGGACAAGAGGTGCTGGGAAACATGTTACCTGGGAACATCGCTGCCCCAACCGAACTGGGATATGTCAGCAAGGAAGAAGGGAGAAAGGATATTGGGAAGGCCACTAGCATTGTCTGTCACGGGCAGTTAGACCTGTCCAGCCACATTTTTGTGAACACCTCTTGCCTGTTGCTGCCTCCTTCTCTTTGTTCTAATGGGTCAACTTCTTACTCTTCCAGTGCTGGCATTTCAAAGGAGTAGAAATAGTGAACATATTCAACCTCCCAGGTTCAACCTGAAGTCCCAGGAAAGGCTGAGGACCACTGAGTTAACTTATTTCCTTATGGATGGGGGCATCTCATAGTTTGAGTTGAGGGGAGGAGAAATCTTGCTCAGGTGCTTTGGGTTTTATCCCTCCTCTCGTTACATCGCTACGAAGGAAAGGAGCTTCCATCTTTAAAATGAAGAGACTGGGTTGAGAGACATTTCTCGTGATATACTCCCACAGGAAAAAAAAAGAAGTATTGATGAAAAAGACAGATGGAAAGCACAGAAGCTTATGGAAAGATATTCGATCATTGATCATCGGAGGAATGCAAATCAAAACTACAGTAAGATGCTACTACACATCCACTAGAAGGTCTAAAATAGTAACAATGACAACAATAATCTCACAATATCGAGCACTGGTGAGGATGCAGAACCAATGTAGCTTGCATAAATCATGGGACAGCCACTTTGGAAAACAGGTTGACAGTTTCTTACAAAGTTAAACATATCCTCATCAAAGGATCCAGCAATTTCCCCAAGAAATGAAAACTAACATTTACACCCAAACTTGTCTACAAGTGCAAGTTTGTAGTTATGGCCGTCTTATCCATAATCACCCCAAACTGAAGATAGCTCCAATGTTCATCACCTGGTGGATGAGTAAACAAACTCTTATGACACCAACGGTGGATGTTACTCAGCAATAAGAAGGAACATGCTACGACACACGCAGCAACATGGATGAGCTCTAGCGCATTCTGCTGAGTGAAGGAAGACAGACACAGAGGGCTACATCTGCATAATTCCGATGCGACATTCTGGAAAAGGCAAAACAGTGGCTGCTAGGGCTGGGGTGGGAGGACACTGACCCCAAAGGGAGATGGGGAGTGGTCTGAGGGTGATAGATATATGTATGTGTCCCATGACTTGATTGTGACAGTGGGTACACAACTCTGTGCCTTCACCAGAAATCACAGGACTGTACACTAAAAGAAGGAGTTTTACTGTATGTCAATTATATTCAGTAAACTTGACTCTTAGACATAAGTTGAAGTCAAGCACGCCTGGGAAGTGCTGCACCCATGCCCCTGTGTATGGAGTCTGGGGACACAAGAGCAGAGTCAAGGTCCTGAGAAGCCCTGCAGGCCATTTGCCGAGGGGAGTCGTCCTCCAAGCCTCTTCCCAAGTGACACACATTGACAGACCTCAAGCCCGATGACCTTGAACCCTGGAGAGCAATAGTCTGTGACCTTCAGGTGGGCTGGGACAATGTTCTCCCTGATAGCGACTCTGGGAAGTGGTTATCAGGCTCAGCACTTAGGTTCCTCTGCAGAGGGCCGCCCCCTCTGTCACTCTGAGAGACGGACTCAGGTCTTCTCTGGCCCAGGACTCGAGGGAGGAGGGCAGGCCACGTGTGGGTCCATACCCACTGGGAAAGGGCAGCTGTCACAGGGGAGGGACACTGAGCTCCAGGCCTGGGGACAGTGCCAGTCCTACCCTCAGAGGCTGATGCCAGCCAGGGGGCCCCAACCACCAGCATTAAGGGGAGTGCTGGTCAGTCACTTTCTTGTGGACTAAGTAGCATGTGTCCATTTCACAAGGCCACCTTGAAGGAGCTGTTGACGTCCTCTCTGTGTGTAGTGAGGCGTGGCAAAGCCAGGATCCCAACATACTTCCTTCAGCCCCTCAGCCCTGGCCAAGGGCAGAGTCCAGGCCCTGAGAAGGCCTCCTAGGGGGTCAGAGCCCAGCACCAGATAAAACAGAACAGACCACTTGCTCTGCAGAATCTGCCCATGTTCACATCCCACGTCAGTGCCCTTCCAGGTGTTTCCCAAGCACAGTTAGAGGAGGATGACTCAGCCCACCCAGGAAACGTTCACACGGGTTCCTGCTGCCAAGGAAGGTGCCAGCTGCGGAGTGGGTGCTCTTTCCCCGCCGGAGGCTTCCAGAGGAGGCTTGGCACCTCCCCCAACCCACATGGAATCAACCTCAGGGCTCCTGCTGGCCAGTCCAGCTGCTAAAAATAGTTCCAGCCTACAGCCAGGATCAATACCATCCATTTTCCGTGGCAGGCATCGGCGCAGGCTGACAATGAATCGCTGACTTCCACGTGGGCAGAGGGGTGCGCTCAGAGCCAGAGGGTGGCTGCTGGAATTCCCGGCAAGGCTTCCAAGCACTTGCCAGCAGTGGGTGGTCACACTCAGCCCCAGGAGAGGAGCTACCCTCACACCCATTTGAAAACGCCATCATGTTGAAATTCATATATTTCTTGTTTTTGAGAAAACCAAATCAGTGACATGATAGACAAAGTACATCTATAAATGTGGCCTACAAAGGGATTCTTTATTGGTCAAATTCTCAGCAAGCAAACCTTTTGGGTCCTGAAAATACACCCAGTTTCTCAAAATTTGGGCTGGCGTGCAGCTGTCTCATAAACTAGAACAGGTAATTGGGTATAGTATTCCCCTTGTTCAAGGTAGTGTTTGAAAAGACATTTCTAGCCCCCGTGCCTGGTGAGTTAACTCCCCGTCTTTGTTTCCCAGGCCACCTTATTGAGGAAAGCACCGCGAAGGGGGAGCTGGAAGAGCAGACACGCACTCCCTCGCAGCTCTAGAGACTGGGACTCCCAAACTAGGTGCTGGTGGGCTGGGCACTCCCTGATAGCTTTAGGCGAGGGTCCCTGGCATCCTCATCGCATCCCATGGCTTGTAGATGTGACAGCAGGCACCCGGCTGCTGTCTTCTTCCGAGTCTTCCCATGGCGTCCTTCTGTGTAAGTCTGTCTCTGTCCAAAATTCCCCTTCGCATGAGAATGCCAGTCACATTGGGTGAGGACCACCCTCCTGACTTCATTTTCACTTGGTCACCTGTGTACAGGGTCTGTCTCCAAATAGGGCCACATTCTGAGGTCCCGGGGGTCAGAACCCTAACATATCTTTTGGGGGGCGCATCAGTCAACCCTCAGCATTGCTCAGTTCCTGATAGAGTGGTAGAGGAGAGAAGAGGGAGGGGAAGGCCGAAGGAAGACAGAGAAGCCCTGTCTGCACCAGACCCGCCTGGTTCATTTCTGTGGTTTGTGTCATTAAAACATACCAGGCAGACAGAACACAGGGCATTAAAATGCAAAGTTAGGGCACAAAATCTCCACGATGCCAATCTGCAGAGGCAAGAACGTTAAGTGAAGGAGAGCTGACACCTTTCTGTGATTTGTCCAGAAGGCAGTTTACATCTGACCTCAGTCCAGCGTCTCTCTGTCTGGGTCAAGTTCTAGGTGGAGGTAGCAGGTCACTGAGCCTGAAATAGAAGTCTTGGCTGACGGACACCCCAGCACGTGGAAAGTCAGCACACCTGCGTCTCCCAGGCTGCCCAGTCAGCTGGCTATAGCTGGGCTAGGACAAGGGAGGCGCTGGCCAGAGCTGGAGGGTGGAAGAAGGATGAAGTGCTCCCTGAGCTTCACCCCGACCACACAGGCCTCCTTCTGTCTTTTTGGAACATGTAAGTAGAGGGTATCTGGGCTCTCAGCCCCTGGCAACACCCTTCTCTCTGCCTGGGAGATGGTGCCCAGGGGTGGCTGTGAGACTCAGCCGGGCCAGTGAGAAGTCAGGTGAAGTTGCTGAGGGCTTCTGGACAAGGTAGGGTTCTGTGATTCAAGAGCTGTGATGAGAGAAGCCCCTTTGCTACCTGCCCCTTCTTCCTGCATTGGATGTTGTCCTGAAAGGGTGTGATGCCTGGAGCCCCTGCAGCCATTCTGCCACTGTGGGGAAAGCCAAGAAAATCTCACCAACTCCATGCCCAGCCTCCAGACTTCCTGAGGAAATTGAAAGTATTGCTTCAGCCCCGGAGAGACAGAAATTCTGTTATTTGTGGCCCAAAGTGTCCTAAGAATAGCACCCTGTGACCGGAGTCATTCTGCTTATTGGCAAAAGGTCAGGAGGCCAGACTGCATGTTCTTGCTCTCTGCTCTTAGGCATTCTGGGTAGGCAGGCATTCTAGGGCTCTGAGACCTCACCTGACACCTTCAGACCAAGATGCTATAAACAAAAACTTTGCCCCTTGAGATGTCCTCATCTTCCCATTTCCACGGAGCCAGGACCTTCTGTTTGTGAAATAATTCCTGGTTGCCACAGAGACCGGGACACCTGTAGTGGAGGCAGGGCTTTCTGTGGGGTCAAAGTTTCAGTCCTGGGGGTGGAGGCGGGGAGGCAGACTCACAGGCCCTTCTCTTTAATGCCTGATTATTATCATTTGCACATAATGGTCTAGTCACTGACCTTTTCCCCAGTAGCAGGGACAAGGGCCTGCCCAGGGCCACCTTCCTTGTCTTCATAGCTCTTTCCCTTTGCCTCCTGGGTATGTTTTAGCAGGGAGCCTGCAGGCACACCTGGTAGAGGCCCGGGGGTCAGAGGAGACTCTGATCCACTGATCTGCACTTCCAGGAGCACACGGTGGCACCCAAGGGGAAGCCTGCACCCCGCTTCCCCCACCGTGTGACCTGGGCAGCGGGACCAGAGGTACACAAAGCAAGTTCCATTTCTAGGACTCCCAGACCTGCCAGACTCTGACACCGGGCAACACAGCAGGCAGGGGGGTAGAAGCACTTACAAGGCCCCCACAGAATGAGTGCCTGGCTCGCCCTGCTCTTGCTACCTGTCCATCCAGCCACTTACTCTGCCACTCAGCACAGGTTCGTCAAGCACCTGCCATTTCTCTGCTCATGGGCGGCACAGCGGGCAGAGCCAGGGCCCCAGGGATGATGACGTCTCCATCCTCAAACCCTGTGTATCTCACTTAAATGGCAACAGGGACCTTACAGCTGTGGCTCAATTGGAGACCTTGAGTGGGTGGGATTATGCCACAGCAGCCCTGTGGGGTTGATGTCACCACAGGGTCCTCACAGGAGGGTGGGAGAGAGTCAGAGAAGGAGTCCCCCCAGCACAACAAAAGCAGAGGTTGGAGTGACTGATGCAGTTAGTGGCTTTAGGATGGAAAGGAACGAGGGAGGCCCCTCAAGTTGGGAAACACAAGGGAAGAAGTCATCCTTAGACCTCTTCCCCCAACCCAGGAGGAGCCAGCCGTGCTGACTCCCTGAATTTACACCCCCCTGCCAGGCCCATTTCAGACTTCTGACCAGACCTGTGTGATGGCAAATGCTGTGATTTTAAGCCACTACATCTGTGATAACGTGGTTCAGCCGCCACAGGAAACCAGCCCTTCCTCTAACTTTCCTGTCCGCAGCGCACACTTGGCAGGGCCCTCCTCCTGCTGGAGCCAGCTGCCCTCCTCACAGCTTCCCGGGCTCCCCTCTCACGAGGCAGCCTCTGAGCATGGGGGATCCAGTTTGAGAGGCGGACAGGCCCCTGCAGGCCCCTGCTCTGACGGTCTGGATTTATAGTGGGGACTCAGAAGCCGAGAAAGGGCTCATGCAGCCTGAAGGTGGCCACCAACACCACTCCCCAAGGTCTGCCTTTAAGTCCCACTCCAGGAAACCAGGCCCCACTCACGCCCCTTCCCACTGGGGAGCCCCTTTGTAAAGAGCAAGAGCACCTCAGAGGACACCATGAATAATCCAGTGTGGAGTCCCTGTCAGCCGTGACACTTACGTGAGGGGCTATGTCAAGGCTGAGCGAACACCCTCAGGAGGGGCCTCGAGAGCCCAAACCACAAGTCTGGACACCTGGGTAAGAACTCCATCTGGACGCCCACAGCAGTGGGACCCCCACCCCCGTGGGCTACAAGAACTCAGAGCTCAGACCACCCACACTCAAGCCCAGCTGCACCACAGACCGACACCCGCCTCCACCTGTGGACACCAACAGAGGCGGGATTTGTGCCAGACGCTCATCCTGCGGGCTTCTACTGTGTAAGCCCTTCCCCTCGGTGTGTGACCTGCGTGTGACTCTATTGGCGTACTGAGGGCGGGTGTCAGTCTCTCTTTATTTTGCCTAATAAACCTGGCATTGTGGAAAGAATCAACGTGTGAGTGGCTCCTTTCCAGGGGCACGCCCCCAACACCACGCAGGTGCCTGTACTTTGAAACGTGCCATGTGGGAGGGAGGGGAACCCAGTCATTGCCCGGGAACTGCGAATATCTTCCCTTTCGTTCAGTCTTTACGTTTGCTGGGGCTGCTGTAACACATGCCACAGGCTGGGCACTTAAACACAGACATGTGTTCTCTCACTGTCCTAGGCCAGAAGTCTGAGGTCAAGGCCATGGGGTTGGTTCCTGGAGGCTCTGAGAAGGAATCTGCTCTGGGCCCCTCTCTCAGCTTCTGGCGGCTCTTGGCACTCCTTGGTGTCCCTTGGCTTGTAGACGTGTTGCCCCAAACCCTGCCTCCGTCTCCCCAGAAGTTTCCTCCTGTGTGACCGTCTCCCTGCTCCTCAGCTGTCTGCTGGTCTCCTTCTGCCTCTCACAAGGACACCAGTCATCGAGTTTGGGGCCCACCCAACTCCAGGATGAGCTCATCCCAAGATCCTTAAATTAATTCCATCTGTGAAGACGGAATTCCAAATAGGTCCCATGCACAGACACTGGGGTTTAAGGCCGGGACGAATCTTTTGGGAGCCACCATGCAATGCAGCATGTCGAGTTGGAGGACAATGCTCAGGCCCCCTCGTCTGTGAGGAGGGAGGACGAGGCCCAGCATCACAGCTGTTACCCCACTGCACCCCCTGGCCTCAGCACAGGGACCATGCAGCTATCTGCTCACTGCCCCCTCAGAGGGCTATACACACAGCGCCTGCTGCTGGTTGGGGGTGTCCCTCTGTGGCCAGAAACCATGGGAAGAGGGGCCAGAAGGTCGGCAGCAGAGATGGGGGTTGGCATCCTGGCTCGGCCCCTATGGTGTCTCACTCAGCCTCTTCCCCATAGTGCTCTGAGGGCCCCGCTGTAGAATGTGTGCAGACATCTGCAGGGCTTGGCTGTGGCCACAGCTCACAAAGGTGATGTCCTCTATCTTACACAGCCCTCAGAAAATGACAGTTAACATTTCCCTGGTGGCCTGGAAGTGTGAATGTCACCCCTCCATGTGAGGACAGAATCAGGAGCATCAGGCCCCAGAGGCTGCCACAGCCCATTTGCATGATTGTCAGTTAAGGGGCGGCTGGGGCTGGGGGGTTGGCTACCCGCACCTCAGGGACACGGGAAGGGGTCGCGTGCTATGGGGACAGGGTGGCCTCCTCCAGCGCTTCCGAACTAGGTGGACAGCACCTGTCTCATTCGCTATGAACATGCACTGGGCTCACACCAGGGAGGGACGGACAAGACGTTGGGGGCCGGGTACTGGGCAGCATTGATTTTTTAGTAACGGTTTTATTAGGATAGAGCTCATATACCATACAAGTCGCCCATTTCAAGTGTGCAGCCCAGAGGTTTTTACTATTTTCAGTGGTATTTAGCATATTTACTACGGGCAACCACGACCAGTCAATGTTAGAACATTTCTGTCACCTCAGAAAGCCCCTGCCTTCCAGCTGTCGGCCAACAAGTCCCGCACGTCATCCCGCCCCTGGCAACCGATAGTAGACTTCCTCTTTCTGTGGGTCGGCCTATCCTGGACGTTTCATGTGAGGGGACGTTGCGGCTGTCCCCACCTCTTGCCTATTATGGACCACGCTGCTGTGGACATTGGCGCACATTTGGGTGAGGACACAGGTTTTCATTTCTCTCGGGCACAGACCTGGGTCGCATGGTGACCGTATGTTCGGTCATCTGTGGGCTGCCCGACGGTTTCCCATTCCCACCGGCCGTGGGCACGTGCCCCGGGTGCTCCCACCCTGCCCCCAGCACTCCAGCTGCTCTGACAGGCGGGCAATGATATCTCATCGTGGTTTTGACTTGCATTTCCCTTCTAATACCTTGAGCATCTTTGCATGTGCTTATTCGCCATGATTACATTTTCTTCGGAGAAAGTACCAATGATTTTGAAAATCATCAGGTGGGCCCTGGCCGGGTGGCTCAGTTAATTGGAGCATCGTCCCCTACATTAAAGGGCCACAGGTTCCACCCCTGGTGAGGGCATGTGGAGGAGGCAGCCAGTCAATGATCCTCTCTCTTTCTCTCTCCCTCTCTCTCTCTCTCTCTCTCCAGATTGCTTCAAAAAGACCCCAGGTCACAGACACCTGGGCTCCTTTTCTGTTGGTAGGTAATAAAGTACCACAAACGTAAAAGCCTAAAAGACTCACTCACTCACACACTGCTATGCAGCCTGACCGGCCTCTTACCTGGAGGTTCCAGAGAAGAATCCACGTCCGAGCTCACCCAGTCCCTGCGGCTGCAGGACCCAGGCCTCCTTTTCTTAGCTGGCTGCCGGCTGAGGGCCACTCTCAGCTCCGCACTGTCCCCCACGTTCTGTGCCCCCTAGTCCCCCCATGGTCAGTGGCAGCAGCAGAGAACCATCCTGCCTCCTGTTGGTCCTTCTCATACTGCAAATCTCTGACTTCCTCTTCCTCTGACCCCAGACCCACACCTGGAGGGCTCACGTGATTAGACCAGGCCCACCTGGGTCGTCTCAGCTCAGGGTCCACTGATTTGGGAACTTAATTACACCCGCAAAATCACCTTCAGCAGCACCAAGAGTAGTTTGTGGTTTGGATAGCTGGGAGAAAGCGTGTGTGCACCGGGGACGGGAAACATGGGGTGGGAGCTGTCAGAATTCTGCCCAGCACTCCTCACACCCACTTGCATTCGGATTGCCTGCTGAGAACGTTCACAGGCTCAGCTTTGCTCTGGGACCGGGGGTGTAACGGGAAAGAAAGGGAGCTGCTGAGCTGCCCTCCCCCTACTTCCAGTGTAGACAGGGCGCCACGCAGAGCCCAAAGGAATCTGATTTGTGTTTAGGATGCGGGAAGGTTAGAATTTCAGAAAGCACCACACACACGCCATCCTTCCTTCCCATTTCTCAGTCGCTGTAGAAGCTCACCCCCCACAAGGCTGTCCTGAGCATTGTGGATTAAAGTCCCCTGCCCCGATTCCCACCCTGGCGCCTGTCCTTGTCCATGCACTTCCCCTCCTCGCCACCTCCAGCCTCCACCGTTTATGACATCCATCTCCCTGACATCTGCTAGAAAGAACAATACTTTTCTTTTTTTTAAGATTTTATTTATTTTTAGAGAGAGAGAAAGGGAGGGAGAAAGAGAGGGAGAGAAACATCAGTGCGTGGTTGCCTCTAACACTCCCCCAGTCCCTACTGGGGACCTGGCCCGCAATGTGCCCTGACTGGGAATCGAACCAATGACCTGTTGGTTCCCAGCCTGTGCTCACATCCACTGAGCTACACCAGCCAGGGCAAGAACAAGACTTTTCTCTTGATGGGGAGGTGCCCCTATTATGGAATTCTTGGGTGGCTGGGGGAGAGCTGTCTGGGAAACGCCTCACTGACTCCTTTAATTGCACCTGGGAAAGTGCAATCAGCTGAGGAAGTGCATCCTCCCAGGGGTCCCAGGCAGCAGGCACCCCTGGGAGTGGGGAGGGAAGGCTGGCTGCGGGAAGCACAGTGACTGAGTCGAAGAAGAAGAGGGCAGGGCTGCAGGCCCGGCAGGGTGTCCCAAGAGAAAAGGGACAGATGTGCAAGAAGGGCCACTGGACCCTCAGGGGCTGGGATGAAGGTCAAGGATGGTGACCCAAAACGGGGCCAAAGACTGGCTATGGGGGGGCCTTCACAGGGGCCACTGAAGGGCCACTGGAGTCTTCAGGCCTGGGAGTGAGAGTCGGTCGCCTTCGAGTGGCTAGTTGCTGAGGGAAGAGAGGGCTGGAGGTCTGGAGCCTCTTAGAGGGCCTGGCTGGTGTCCTGAGTCAACCTCAGGGTTAATTCCCACTACCAAGAAGGAAAAAGCCGAAGTGCCAGCAGGACAGGAAGCAGACGCCCTTGGCCAGTGGCTGCTGGGAGCTGAGTACCCACTGCAGTGCGCCCTTCCCACCAGACCCCATGGAACCCCACCAGCCCCTTTGTGGGCTGCCCCACCTGACGCCCTCCCTCAAGGGCTTAGCGACTTGCAGGCATCCCCAGTCCAGTAGCCTCACAGGGACTTGGGGTGGGGGGATCTGACTCTCCTCCCCAGTTTTTCCCACTGTGTCCCCGCCCCGTGCTCAGATGGGGATCCTGTCAGCACCCCCAGAGTCCTTACCCTGTGTGACCAGTGACAAGAAAGAAGGGACTTCCCATTTTGAGGAGAGCCCTCACTGTCTGTCAGGTGTCACAAATGACAAAGCACGCTGTCTTTGTCATGCAGGCAAAGCCCCCTCCGTGCTAATGCAGTCGCAGTAAAACCTGTGGAACAAACTCACTCAGGAAAAATTCAAATCCTGGAGCATTGAAAACCCAAGCTTTACGCTTTTCCAATAACCAAGGATTGCTAGGAAGACGCTATGTAAGTGAAGTTGCCCAGATAAAATACAGAGTGCCCAGTTAAAAGTGAATTTCAAATGAACGAGAAACAATTTTTAGTGTAGCCTTTATGGTATAAATAAGAAAGTACAAGCATGAATTATAAATATTCATAAATCATTCATAAACATTTAAAAGTCCCATATAATGTTTGGGATATAGTAAAAAAATGCAAATAACTTTTAATAAAAATTTCCAGAGAGAAATTTTAATAAAAATTTTTTGAGTTGAGAAATTTCAAGTTTTTCAGTTTAAAAATATTAAGAATTTAAATTTCAACAACAAAGTTAATGAACAGCATCACGGAGAAGGTTTTAGTGTAAGAATATCTCGGGCACTATCTGGGGCACACCTACACTAAGAAACACTTTCCGTGTTTATGTGGCCCTCCAGTGCGACCAGGCACCCTGTACTCTCTCCTGTTCTGTATGTCGCTCGCTGAACCTGCGGGCAGCTCCAACAAGCCCCAGGTGCTCGGCGCCCCAGCAGCGTCCATCAGTAAGGACTGGCGGTGTCGCACCACCAGCTGCTCGCACACACCCACCAGGCGCACAAGACACACCAGCGGCCGGATGTGGACGACGCCATCTGAAAGGGATGGCTGGCAGCTGGCCTGAGCTCCACCCCTGGCTCTTCCACAAGACAGCTCTTGACCTTGGGCCTCAGCCTCACTACCTTCGGGCCTCAGTCGTACCACCTCAAAAGTGGGGTGCCAGGGCCCTTCCAGTGTTGGCACCCCATAATCTCATCCGCATTCAGCCAAGCGCTATTTTGATGGGGGAACGGTGCAGGCAATGAGAGGGCCCACCTCTCAGGAAGGTCAAGCTGTACACCCGGGGGTGGGGTACACAGCCCAGAATGGAGAGCCTTGAGCCCCGAGAGGGAATTGCAGGGACAAAGTGTGGGCAATACCCTCTCCAGGACCAGGTGTGCTCCTCCCTGAGAGATGGAGGCCAGAAGGCCGGTGGCACCCAGAGCAGAGCCCTGTCTCCCTTGTCAGCTAAAGGACATGAAGGTCGGGGCTGAAGGTCAAGGGTATCCCAGGAAATGCTCTAGAGAGGTGGTTGACTGTGGGCTGAGGCCTGGTAGGAAGGACAGAGAGCAAGAGGCAAGTTCTAGAAGCCGTTAGGGGGCAGGGAGGCAGGGCTGAGGGATACTGCAGGTGTCCTAGCGCAGGTGGCTGGGGGGATCCTGTGCTAGAGGTAGAGGGGGGAAAGGGAAAGACCAGTGTGGGAAAGGGCGCAGCAGGGGCGGATTTTAACCTTCGTCATTAAGGGCTGTCCTGAGTGCCAGGTCCCTGGCACCGAGGCCTCTGTTCATGTGCAGGAGGAAGGCAGGGCCCGGGTCCCTGGGCTGCCCCTGCTCTTGTGTGACACAGACGAGATGCCTACCTCTTCCAAATCCCCTGGGAGTGGTGGCATTGGCTCAGTGTTAACAACAAGGTCAGGGCACATGGGCCCTGGCTCAGGTAAACCTGGTAACTTCCACCCAGGGGCAGTGGGACCACAGACAGCCCTGCCCCTGGGCTGAAAGTGGAGGGAGAGGCCAGCCGTGAAGGCAATAAGGAGGCCACCTGTAAGGTGGAGGCCTCCCGACCCAGGAAGGCCGCCTTCGGGTCGGCCCAGGTGACAAGTTCCTGTAGCAGGTCCCAACAGGCCACCACTGGCTTTGATAAACGAAGGAAAAATGTGCCCGGATAAGTAGAAGCGGTTCTGGTGACTGGCCAGCCTCAGTGCTGCGTGGCTGTCTGCGTTAACTCCTTCCCTCCCAGTGCATCAGAGGCGTGGCCTGGCACCCAGGGGGCCCCTCGGTCCCCTGCGTTTACCTGGATGCTAAGTGGGGAGAGTGACGCTCATCCAACTGCAAGGGGGACTCGCTGGGACCCTGGGTCGAGTGACTCGGCGACCTGTGTGGCCGGCCCACAGCACCCAGGGCTGCCAATCGGGGAAGGACAAGGTGATGGTTAGCTGTATGTGTCACCATGGCTGGGCCTCGGAGCCCAGGCATTCAGTCAGACATTATTCTAGCTGTTACTAGGAGGGTGTTTTTTTTGTTGAGATTAACATTTAGAACATGGAACTTCGAGTAAAGCAGTTCCTGACCTGCCGCCCTTGGAGGAGTCATGAACCCTAAAAATGCATGGGGTGCAAAGTTTGGTGAACTATACACCTGCTGGTGGCAGATACCCAAAGGGACTGCCAACAGGGACTCCAGTGAGTACATGCAGACCACGGTCACAGCAGTACTATCCCCTACAGCCAAAAGCGGGAACCCCAACGCCCATCACAGCGTGACCAGATAAACGCACGCGGTCCATCTGCTCAGTGGAATAGTATTCAGCCACGAAAAGAGAGGCCACGCTGGTGTTCCAACGTGGACGACCCTCTGCACACCTGCTCAGTGAAAGGCGACGCACCCAATAGGTAACCTACTGTGTGATTTCATTTGTACGGAGTGTCCAGAACAGGCAAATCCACTCGGCAGACTGGTGGCTGCCGGGGGGTGGGGAGCAGAGGGAAAGGGGAAAGCTGATTAACGGGTGCAAGGTTTCACTTTGGCGGGACGGAAATGCCGTGGAACTGGACCGAGGGGCTCACACAGCTTTGCCAGTGCACTGAATGCCGCTGACCGTGCTCTTAAAGTGGCTTATTTTATATTGTGTACCTGTCACCTCAACGCATGCTTTCAGAAAATTGGCTCCCCAGCCGAAGCCAGTGCTACGACTACCAGAACCTGAAATAACACAGACAGACAGCCACCGGTCCATGCCACTCTCTTCCAGGCCCACTAACGTGGTGACGGGAGGGGCTGTCCCTTGGAATCCAGCCCCTGTGCTCCCACTTTTCAGGTTGGTTTTCTGTGTTTTGGTTTGCTAGTTGCTTTTGTGGGTGCAGTAAAGTCATAGAACCCAGCGATGTGGTATGAAGGAGTCAGACTAAAGCATTCATTCATTCATTCTTTCTTTCTTGCATTCATTCATCATTTCCACAGTGTTTTGATTGATGTTTCTGGCACAGGGCCACGTTCCCACCAAGCACTGTTGGCCATTTCCTGTCTTGTTTATAGAGGGCATCGCCTCCAAGCCCACTGCCTTCTCTGTCCCTCTGTGAAGGATGGTGGGTAATGGAGGGAGCCGGCCTCAAGGAGAGTGAAGGGCAGAAAACCCAGAGGTCCCCAGCCTGGGAAGTCAGTGCTCATGTGGCCGCTCGGTGACAGTCCCAGGAGGCTGACGCAAACAGGCCAGACTCGAGACTGAGATCTCTTTGCAACAGCCCCCCAGAACATGAAGGTCCCACGGAAGGCAATGGAAAGTGTGTTCCACTCACCTTTAATAGGTTGGGCAACACCCAGCAGGCCAGGCCTCGGGCAGCGTTGTCAGAGGTAGGCCCCCATCACCTTCCCCTGCCCACCAAGGCCCTGAGAAACAGTTGTGTTTGCCCACATGTGGGGGCAGCTAAAGGCAACCTGGTTAGGGCCTCAGAGGGAGGTCAAGATTCAAGCCTCCTGAGGCCAGAGGTGGAGGCCTTTGCCTCCTTGGAAGCGTGATCCAGAGTCTGGGTGGAGGGCAGGGAGCTGGAGGAACAAGCTCATTAGGGAAGCCCCACCCAGTTACTCAGCGGGCAAGTAAACATGGATTATTCCCACTCGGGGCTAAAGGAACGTTCCCTGGTAATGCTGCCTTCCCAGGAAGCCATTGTGGGCCTCTGATGTTTATCTGCGTGGAAAGAGAAATCCATGCAGAGAGATTACTAAACCAATCGATCAGTTCTAAATCAATGGAGCAGGTCTTAGGGGTGATTGAAGGTGTATATCCAGCCATGAAATTCTCAGCACCCAACCCGGTCACCTGCCCAGGAATGTTGAACTGATGTTGAAACGCAAAGCAGCTGCCCTAAAAAGTGAAGGCAGAGCCCGGCAGTTCCTGGAACCCGGCCTCCATCAGAGGGAGGGGTCTCCTGCCATCGCACCCTCCCTGTCCCTCATGTTCCATCCCACCAGCAGTCAAACAAGGGTAGGCAGCATTTTCAGTGTCTCTTATGCTGTGCCTGCTTTTTAATCAGATCAGTAAGAATACACAGTGTTAAGTCAAAAACTCGAGAAAGCAGAAGACGGCCGTTCCCTGCCCTCTTGGCGGCCCGCCCGCCCACTCTCACCGGGCGGGCAGGCCACGATCCCAGCTTTCAGCCCTTGTCCCTCGTGTTCACCCAGCACGTGCACACGCTGCTGTCTGTCTGCTTCTTCTGTTAATACTTTGGTATTGATTTCCGACTGTGGAACATGGAGACTTAACTCTTCCACAAAATCCCCACCCACACCCACAGCCACTCAGCATAGCTATGTCATCGTTGACAAAGGAATCACAATTCGCTGTGTGTACATCGCTGTGACTCGGCCGGTGTGGTCAGGCCCAGCCCTGGCCTGGGTGGACTAACGTGAACACTTTCCTGGTACGCAGCTACAAATGTCACATAGAATGTGAGGGTTCTTTTGCATGACTAGCTAAACAAACCAGAGGGAGCAGGACTGAACTCTCCAGGAGCCGAAAGAGAAGGGGGGATGAAGGCCAGACTGGGACACTGCACAGGGCTGTCCCAGGGGACCTGGGGTGGACCGTCCCAGGGGCAGGAGATGAGGCCAGGGTCCATGGCAGGCAGAGAACTAACTGTACAGGACACCACTGAAAGGCCCCCCAAGGGCATACATCCACCTACTAGCAGCAGAAGACCCTAAATTGGATCTACCTCGGCCTGTGCCATGCATGGAAAAACTCCCCTTGAGAATGCGGGAGTGATGGGCCCATCATCTTCAGGTTTGGGACTGAACTGTGTGCCACCTACAGTCTGAGGGCACACAGCCCTGAAACTAGCATAAAAGTGACCGCAGGCTGGCAGTCCAGCTGGGGGTCTTCAAACACAAACTCTCAGTGAAGGCACGTGCTCCGTCCACACACGAAGGATCCCGTGGGTAGACCCCTGCTGAGAATGAGCTCACGACCCAGAACTACAAAACAAGGGAACCGTCCGCCAGCAGACCAGTAAACAGAGGAATGAGACCCCTAAGAATCTCCGCCGACAGGAATGTCAGGTAATGGCTGAAACAGGCATGCGTGAGGGAAAATGACATCAAACGTAACGCGCTACGGAGAAGTGTCAAAACCCTTCCCCCAAAATCGAGGGAACAACGACAATGTTTGCTGTGACCGCTTCTACTCATCCAGTGCTGGACAAGTCCTCAAGTGTGCGGTAAGGCAGGAAAAATAAACAAACGAAAGGTATGGGGTTGAAATAAAGTAAAATAAAATGATTACAGGTACAAAGTGAGGAACTGAACACAGACACTACTGGGGGGAAACAGGCCAACTCAGAAGCAATGGAACCTTTAGAGGTGACAGCACTCGTGAGTGAAAGGACCACCTGGACCAGAGGTCAACAACGGAGCAGACGCAGCCCCACTGCCCCACGGTCAGCTCCACTCAGTGACTGGAAGACACAGCTCCTACTTCAAGGTCAAGTAGGCAGAAGGTAGCACAGGGAGATCAAAGACGGGAATCTGAACAGGAAGCTGAGAACTGAAGAAGGGCATTAAAAGGAGTTCTAGGTTTTTCAAAATCCCTTTCTCAGAATGTGGGTGGCATCATTTTCTGGTCTTCCAGGTTGCACTTGACCTGCGTCCTCAGACTTAGAAGCACACCCACACCCCTGGAAGCTTTAGGGCCACCTCTCCATCCCGTTCTGACATTCCAGGGTGCTGTCCCCCAGTCTTGGCACACACGGTAGCCTCCTCTGTCTGAGACTTGTGTCCTTTCATTTAGGGATATTATCATCTTTCTCTGTTTCTGGAAATCCTAGCATTGGGATGCTGGGCCCCATGGAATGATTCTGACCTTTTTTCCTTGTTTAAGGAGCTTTATTTCTCTCATCATGTTAAAAAAAATTTCAATTTCTGTTTTCCAAATGTTCACACACACACACACACACACACACACACACACACACACACATTCACTCCTGTTCTGGTTTCCATGTGTTTAAAACCTCCTCTTTTCTCTCTGAGACAGGTGAAGATTTTCCACACTTGTCTCCTGATCCATACTGTATCTGTTTTCTCTGATTTTTTTCTCTGCTTGTTGGGTTGGTTGGGGTTGGCGTCTTTGACTTTCAGGTGAGGGGCGTTCTTTGTGTCTAGTGTGCTCGCTGTTTATTTCCCAGACGTGAGCTGCTAACAGGTGTTTGGAAGTCCTGTGTGCAGGGGTGAGGCTCCTCAATGGGTGGGTGTTACTGCAGGAGGACGGGGTGCGGGGCCTTTAAGTGTCAGCCTGTAGACGTTTTCCTGTTTGGAGGTGCTGGATGCGGAGAGAAGGGAGAGGCTGCAGGGCTGGGAGTGGCTCAGTTCTCACCTTCAAGTACAAGGGGGGACCCCAAAAACCCGGAATTTATGTATAAAAAATTGTGTATTTATTCTCACGTGTTTAAACTTTGGGCACCTTCAAAGCACTCTCCATGTGATGCAGTGCACCTATCGAGAGGTGCTTTCCACTACACAAAACAGTTTCTAAACTCGTCCATTTTGATTCCTTTTAGTGCTTCTGCTGTTTTTGTTTCACCTCTTCCAAGTTGGCAAAATGCTTCCCTTTGAGGACTTTTTTCATGGGGGGAAACAAAAAAAAGTCACTTGGGGCTAGATCTGGTGAATGCGAAGGGTGGGGCATGGCATGGGGGTCATGCCGTTTTTAGTCAAAAACAGCTGAACACTCAGCGCGGTGTAGGTAGGTGCACTTGTAAATCACCGTCATGAAATAGGCAAACGCGGGGAAAGAGTCTTCAAAAAAAATTCACTGAAGCTGAACACAACCTCTCACAACAACGCCGGCTGGCACACTGATACAGGTGGGCCCCTAGAACACGCACCTAGCAAGGGGAGCCTGTACTACCAGGGGACCACCCTCCAGAGGATAATTGCAGGTTTTTTGGGTCCCCCACCTTGTACATAGAACCAGCCTAATTCCTCCTACTGAGCTCCTTCCCCACCCCCACACTCGGAGTCGCCAGGTCCAGGCCCAGCTGACTCAAGCCTGACTGTCTTTGGCAGAGTGTGGGCAGAAAGGGAGAGGCCTGGGTCTCCCTGCTCCTGGTGGAGACCTTCAGCGGTCCCATTTCTCTCCCATCTTCTCTCCCTTGGGAGTCTGGTGCCTCCACCCCCCGAGATTCCCACTATTTTTGTCAGATCCATCATGCACGCACTCTATCCAATGGTTGTTAATGTCCCAAAAGCCTGTTCTCAGTGTCTGTGCTCCTCTTGTCGGGGGCCAGGGAAGAAGCTTGCAGACCACACAGCCAGCAGACTGATTCACACCCTCTTGTCACATAAGTGTCAGCCAGGCCCTGGCTGGCCCACAGGTGACAAGTCCAGAAACAGTCCCATCAAGCTGGGAAAAGCTTCATCACGTGGAGCAGGTGGGCTTGTCACAACACAGCTCTGCGCAGTCCCTGGAGAAAGGGAAAGCCCGGGAAGCCTCCTTCTGCCATTGCTGCGGAAGGTGTTTGCAAGCGCCTCCCTTGGGACACGTCCTCTGTCCCTTCCCTCCCTCCCCCAGACCCTCCCTTCAGAATGAGTGCTCCGCTCCTCTATTGACCCTTCCCATCCACCCTGGAAAGACCAGCTCGGCCTCGTGTTTGGGCTCCTTGTGTTTGGGTGCGTCACCAGCACAGGGTCCTCCAGTGTCATCCCACATCATTTGCCTCTCCCTTCCCCTGAAGGCCAAGATGGGGTCTCACATGCTCCGTGCCCTTCGCTGTGCCACCCAGGCAGCCCTCACATGGTGAGTCCTTCATCCTCAGTGGGCTGCGTTCCTGGGAGGCACAGGAGAGGCAGGGAGGCAAGGGAGAGGTCTCCTCCGGGGCCGCTGCTTGGCCTTCACTCTTTAGTAGGCTTTCACTGCATGCGGCCTGTCTCCACACAGCCACCCAGAGAGGACAGCAAGACAAAGGAGGTCCCACGGCCACAGCCACGGAGGAGGCAGCTGCCACCTCCGAGTCAGCTTTCTCCCAGAGCTGGGGCCACCTCCCCGCCGGCTTCACTCGAAGTTCCACTGGGTGCCACCTCACCTGGGTCTTGTTTTTCCAGTGGCACAGCTGGGTGCAGACGGTGGCACAAGGAGGAAGGAAGACACCCTCAGGGAGACCGAATTCTTCTGGGTTGCCACAGAGGGACCAAGGCTTGTTGAAACCTCCAGGCTCCGTTCCAAGTGTCAGCATCCAATCCCAATGTTGTCGTACAAAATGTGGGGTCCCCGAGCCCCCTGGGCCCACACTCTCTGGGCAGCACCACTCCCCCCCTGGGGTGTCTTACTGCAGAGCCATGCATGCTATGTGTTCGTTCTTCAACCACACACAGTCCTGTGTATGACGAGAGAAGCGGGAGACTCCTGTCCTGCAGGCTGCTTACCTGTGCACGTTCCCTCATTCTGATCCGGCATCTAAACACGTCCTTTCGAAACTGAGCTCGCTTCTTTTCGTGCGTCTACAATACAGATTCCAGCACTTGCCACTAGCCAGGCAGACGGCTCCCTCTTTCTTGTCCCTTCCATAGGCAGTCACCCGGCCGCTCCAGAATGGCTTTTCCCTCCTGCAGTCAGCTGGAGGTGGCCACCCCAGCGAGGGGGCTGTTCCAAACGAGCCCTTCGCCATTACTTGGGGGCTTCATCCCCTTCAGTTATGTGGGTGCTTTCTTAGGTGTCCCTTTTGGCTTAGGAACATGTAGGTGCCCCACTCTCCTTGGTGGGGACCCCAGCTCTGCGCCTCCTCTCTCAGGTGGAACTCAGTGACTGAAGACGACCTTCCTCCTCACTCCAAGGTTGGTTTGGGGGCTTCACTGAGTACCAGAGCAGGGTTCTTCCCCCAGCTCTGATACATCTGGAGGGGGAGCAGGTTCTCTCTCTGACCCACCCACTGTGTCTTCAAAGCCACTGGGCAACATCTCCGCTGCTGGGCCCACAGGTGGTCCTTCCAGAACTCCCACCAGGGCTCCCAAGGTCCCCAGAGGGGCACTGTGGGTCAGGGAGCCCTCTGTCCGTGGAGCCCTCTGTCTGTGTTCCTGAGAAAATGCAGACACACATTTCACACACAACACCTGTCGTCGGCGGGTTGTTCTGACTCCTGTGTGGCCTCTCCACAGAGGGGCCCCATGTGGCCGTAACTACTAACCCCCACCCCCTTTTCCAGTGAGAGCACCTGATTTTCCTTTAGGAAACTCCCACCCCGCACCATCAGGGAGAATCAGCTGGCCCGACCCAGCTTGGTTGACCAGAACATTGTCTCCCACAAACGATTCTGGGAGTGGGCAGAGCCGGCAGACGGTCAGCCATACTGCATCATCCTGAGATGCTGTGTGTTAGAAAATGTATCGTTATCGAAAGCACCTCTAAAACTAAAATACGATGCCCACTTCAATTGTAGGATGCCATAACTCTCAGAGCTAAAAAAAAAATCAACAAAAACAAAAAACAAAAAAAGAAGTGTCTAAGAACCTATGAATTATGTTTAATTTGGGGTTTCAGAGGGGGAAAGAAGCTCTCTTTCTACTGGGATCCTCGAGCTGAGGTTACTTAAGCTTGAAGGGGTCAGGGCCATTTTCCAAGCAAAGGGGCCCACCCAGTCGTGAAACCAACATTGAGGAAAGGTAGCACTGTGTGAACACCTAGATCCAGCCATTCCTGACACTGTGAAATTTTCTTTGCCATGGCCTAAAGCAGTGACTAGTATTGTGTGGAACAGACCGCTCAGTCAGTGTCCCTCCTTACTCCATCACCACCAGTGCCACTGTCCCCTGATTACAGTGTTGGTGCGCCTGCGAATGTTGGTGCAGGGCCTTGTGTGGCAGAGTTCTGAAGCTCTGACTTCACATGGCAACTAATCACCAAGGGGGGGAGGGGCATCAGAAGAGAGAGAGAAAGAGGATGGCGGGAAGGTGGTTAGAGAGAAGGTGGGGAGGGAGAAGACTAAGTGGAGGGAAAAAGTCCAGGATTAAGAGTCCAAGTTCTCCAGAACCTGCCCATTCCAACGTAAGCCGTGAGGAAGCAAGGATTCTCTCTCATCTGAGTGGCAACCTCTGCAATGCCTGCTTCCTTTCTGCTGCAGTGCCAACGGGCAGCCTTAAAAACCCCACCCACCACACCCATGCTTTTGAAATAAGTAGCTAATGCTTGGCCCAGAGAAATGCCTGCGGCAAACAAAGGCCCTGGAGAGCTGGAATCAGGTTCAGTGACCTGGAGGATGGTGACCCTTAGCTGCTCGGCACTGGGGAGTGCAGGGGCCAAGGGGTCAGCCAGGTGTTCGCTAAGGAAGCCCTGGAACACTCAGGTGCCCGTGCGGCCAGTCCTCAAGGTGAGAAGCACCGGGAGGCTGACTGGCAGCTGCTCTCACCCAGCCGGGACTTCAGGACTCTGCACCCAAATTTCTAAGATTTGTAGGACACAGTCACAGAAGCATGGCACTCGAAGGGACACGCCATTCGCCAGTCAGGTGTACACGCTCTCTGCTCTTGGAGAGCGTGGCTTCAGGTATGTGTCTGAGGGCACCGGCAATAGTCACAAGGCAGCGGAGCCCAGGGGCTGCGCCTCTGGGTTGGCTGGAGGCGAGATGGGCATGAGCGTCGCGAAGACTTGTGCTCTTTTGTGCCCAGCTGGCAGCACATGAACAGTGACAGGGCTGAAGCCGACTGAGGCTGAGGCTGAGACCTTGGCTGGTGCCCCTAACCAGACACCCTGGTCAGTAACCAGGGCCTGTCTGGTGCTGCGTCCCCTGGTTCTGGCATCATACCCCGGCTGCCGGACCACAGTGAGCAAGATCACCTGTGGGTGGGCATGTCAGTGCATGAGGGCACTGCCCTGTGCCTGGCGGGCTCAGCCAGGGGAACCGCTTCTCCTGGGACCTGCCATCCCCAGGTCTCAGAACTGCTGAAGGCAGGCTGGCATCTCTCTGACGCTGCCCTGGACTGGGGCCCGGGAGGGACTAGCTGAGGGCGCCCAGAGGACCCAGCCTCAGAGCCGCAGCACAGCACATAAAGTGTGACCCCCTTTGACTTCCTCGCAGGTACAAAGGGGCAGTTCTGACCTAAAGTAGAAGGTCTAGGAGAAAAGTTCATGCAGTCTTCAAACCAGAGCATGCTCCTGAATGAAAAATCATGGAATAAGGGTCAGAGAGAAGGGGGAAAATAATGCCCAAGTTTTCTGGGAAAACGTAACATTGTTAAACTTTTGCTGTCTCAAGGCATAAAGGAAAATGTGGAAGTGCCCAATGGAAAAAAAGGGAAAGATAAGCCAAATGGCAGACTTTTAGTGAGAAAAAGTTCTTGATTCCTGGCACAAAAGGCTTCAAAAAAAAAACACAAAAAAACCCTGTCACTTCAAAGGTCAGCAAATCAAACTGGCACACTGCTAGGCACAAGGCTGGCTCAGCCCACATGCATAGACACAGGCTGAGGCCATCAGCGTGGTGGCAGGGAGACGCCTTGTACACAAGAGGTGGGTCAGTTGTGCACACATGTTGAGGGTGACGAGGACCGACCCTCTGTCAGAGGAAGCAGATATAATATGGATTAACTAGAACAACCCTGGGGAATTAGACTGTAATTGAAGGCATCGGTGTGGTCCTTGATAAAAGATAGAGATGTGCACATTTACACCCGTGCAAGTTACACATTCTTCCTAGGTCTGTCTGCTGACAGCAGTGGCACCCCAGGAACAATGAGCACATCTAACACCCAGATCGTGGTTTCTAAATACCATTCTCCAAGAAAAGAAACGAGTTACCTTGGAGAAGTAGCTGCTTCTGAGGCTGGGGTCGGGGAAGAGCAGGATGAGCCTGGAATTCTCATTGTGTCAGAAAGCAAGCAATGCTCAAGGGATGGTGGGGATGCGGCCGAGGCACACAGGAGCCAGCATGAAGGCAACCTGGCCAAACTGGGATCCATTTGAACACCAAGCTAATGACAACAATGGAGGTGAACCCACACTGATGTGAACACAGGCAGACCTCCGAGGCAGTGTGGGTTCGGTTCCAGGGGCAATATAGGAGGAAGTCCTTGTTTTTAGGAAATACACACAAGTATTTGGGGTCATGGGGCACACCGTCTGCAGCCTACTTAAACAGATGGATGAATGGGTAGGTGGGTGGACAGATGGATAGGTGCATGGATGAGTGGGGAGGGGGCACCTGAGAAAACAGAACCATCAGGCAAATGAGCTGAAAATGGAAACAACCGGGGAATCTGGGTGAAGGGTACACCTGACTTCTTTGTACTATTTTGTAACTTTTCTATCATTTGAAACTATTTGGAGTTGTAAAGTTAACAAATGAAAATAAGAATTATAAGCACTTAGAAAGAGAGAGAAACTTTGGTGCTGGGAGCTTCTCCTGTCAAGGCTGAACCACCTCGGCGCTGGTTCACACAAAGCTGCCGGGGTCCAGAAAAGGAGGCAGGAAGCCCAGGTCCCCCCCCCCTTCCCTTTCCTATGTCCCCCCACGTCGCTTGGCTAACTCAGTGCCCACGGACTACCCGTCTGCAAGGGCATCTCCAACTACACGTGACTGCCCGGACCTCTGGTTTCCAGACATCCAGCTACTGGAGTTCATTTATAAGAAAAAGCAGTCTCATTGACTTCAAAAACGGTAAACAGCTTAGCTTTATTTATTTACATCCAAGCTTTCAAGTTACAAACAATCTTTAAGACAACAGAGCACTTCATAGTGAAAACAAGAGGCAATATTAAAACATAGCCAGTTCTAAGCAGTCTGGATATTCCCTGTCACAGAAAAGAAATATCCAGCCCACAGACTCACATTAATATACATGGTATATTAATATCAATCTCTGTATCACACAGCACAAGTCACGTCCGCAAACAGAACCATCTCCCGCAGCAAATGCACTCTCATAACAAAATCAGGGCGCGTGCCATATGGGGCACATATGACAGGGGTGAACAGGGCTAGGTCACTGCATCTTTAGAGCCGAGGGGGTCAGCTGGCCTCCTGGGGGCCGCCTCGGGGGTTGCCCAGCTTAGAGGTTTGCAGGCAGGTCAGAAAGCCCGTCTGAGACCCCCAAAATAGCGGCTGGAAAGAAGGCAACAAGTGAGGAGGTTCATCTAACTAGGTAATACTGTTCTGAGTCAAAAAGTGAGCTGACAGGTGAATTTCTAAATGCCTCTTGCATATTTGGCTGTAGGGTTCAAAACACATTTTATGCAATAGGACGCGAAAGACAGCAGTAGGCCTGCTGGAAGGCGTGTCGTCCCAGGAACGATGGAGATGCAATCTCAGTGTCAGAGTTGGAAACTTACCGGCTTCAACAAACACAGAGTATCAATTTCTACACACGATACGCACAGGCCAGACTATCCGAGGCTGCGAACTTCCGTAAGAGGTTTCAAGGAACAGTTCATGCTGTGTTCGCCCAGGGAGAGCGTTCCGTCACTCAGGAATTCCACTAACACGCTCCACAACAACGTGCTTCGTCGGCCGCTGCAAATGAAGATCGAAGACACAGCTGCTCCTGCCCCTGCATCCTCAGGCTGGGGCACCCCAGAGGCTCCGCTCGGGACACAGTGGACTCAACGGCACCCATGACTGTCACCGAGGGACCAGCCTCAGAAGCAGGAGCACAATGAAATGATTTCCACCCATCGTGCCTCTGACACTGGGCACACTGATGGGTGGGTGGATCAGCACCGTTTAACCACCTTCATTTGGAGGGTAACCCGCACAGACTCCTGGCTCACATCAAGAGTCAGCAGCCTCTTGATGGCCTCTTCGGTTGATATGCTGCCAGGCCATCAACAAGGTGAGGATTGCTGGCCAGCACAGCATCATTCTGTCCCCACCACAGATCATGACGAGGGGACCAGAACCCCGCATGGAGCCCCGGTCTCTGAGGGGAGCAAGCTAGGTCTTGTTTCGCCGGAGCAGCGTGGCGGTGGGGCCGTGGCTGCCCTGGAACTTGAGGCTTTGCAGGTTGACATGGGCCCCGTGCTTGAGCAGCGTCTCCACCGTCCTGGCGTGCCTGCCCCGGGCGGCCAGGTGCAGCGCGCTGAGCCCCTGCTCGTCAGACAGGTCGAGCACGTCGGCCCTGACCAGCTCCTCCACCACCTCCGCATGCCCATTGGCCGCGGCCAGGTGCAGCGCCGTCTGGTTCCGGGGCGCCAGAGCCAGCACGTCGGCCTTCTCGTCCACCAGCAGCTTGACAGTCGCCAGGTGCCCGTTCCGCGCAGCCAGGTGCAAGGCAGTGAAGCCCTCCAAGGTCACCGCCTCCCTGCTGGCACCCCGATGCAGGAGCAGCCTGGCGGTGCTCGTGTGCCCTGTCTCCGCGGCCACATGCAGGGGCGTCTGTGCGAGCAGGCTGCAGACATTGACGTCGGAGTGCAGGTCGATGAGGATGCGGGCCACGCGGTAGTGCCCTCGCTGGGCGGCCAGGTGCAGGGGTGTCCTCCCGTCCAGCGTCTGGGCATTCACGCTCACCCCCGGCTGCTTGGCCAGCAGCTTGACGATGGGCAGGTGGCCCTGCCAGGCGGCATAGTGCAGCGGCAGCCAGGCGTCCTTGCCCTGCAGGCCCACATCGACGCCTCGGCGCAGCAGGATGCGCACAACGCTCTCCTGCCCGTGCTGGCAGGCCACGTGCATGGGCGTGCGGCCCTCGAAGTCCACCTCATTAATAGAGGCGTTCCGCTCCAGCAGCAGCCGCGTGCTGCCCTCGTCTCCGTTCTGGGCCGCGAAGTGGAGGGCCGTCCACTGGTCCTCGTCTGTGGCGTTGATGCTGATCTTCCGGGCCAGCAGGAGCTCCACCACGCCCCGCACCCTCTTCTCCACAGCCAGGTGCAGGGGGGTGGAGCCCTTCCTGTTGGTCAGGTTGGGGTTGGCGTTGTTGAGGAGCAGCCACTTGACACACTCCTCCTGCCCGGCCTCCACGGCCAGGTGCAGCAGGCTGGTGCCGCCCTCCAGGACCAGGTCGACGTCCTGGGGCTGCAGGATCTTCATCAGCCGGTTGGTGTCCCCGCTTATGACGGCATCCACAAGCTTCTTCTTCTGGACGTCGGTGGTGCCCAGGTCTGTGGGGAGAGCAGATGCCAGGAAGGGTCAGAGGAGGCCGCTGCCCCCAGGCTTCCCCCAGCCAGGCCAGTGACCAGATGGGGCCCACGCTTCCCCACGGCTTCTAGGTGGCTTTTTCCCTGAAAGTGTCCTGTTGTCCCTGCTGGTTGAATCCCAGATGTGGTGGGCAGGCCAATGAATGACCCCAAGGGGCCCTTTCATCAATTTGCAAAGTAAACACCACGCCCGCCGTCCTGTACGGACTGCTCGTCAGAGATGGCGATGACTAGTAACAGGACGAGTGGCACGGGGCCCATCTGGAGGTCGGGCCAGGAGCAGGCAGCTCTGAGGGGGGTTGGGGGCTACCCCTGCCCTCTCTCCTGCACAGGCATCGGCACAGGTAAGACCCTCGTGTGTGGCCTGCCAACACTTAACTGTCACCAGCCTGGCCAGGGCTCATCTCAGGGTTTGGGCTCAGGGAGCCAACCATGAGACAGACACCCCAAACCAATCAGTGAAGGGAGGGAGGAAGCAAAGAACCAGGAGTCGGGTTGGGAACCAGGGCGCCTCGTTCTTTTTAGCTGCTGCCAGATGTCACCACAACTGCCCACCACCGCCCCCATAATGACGCTCATCACTTCCCCCAGCACAGGGCCCTCGACTCACCACCCGTGGAAGGCTCCCGCTCGAAAGACAGGGACAGGGACCCTCTGGAGGAGAAGGCAGAGTCGACAGAGGACACCCCCGACAGCCGCTTGTCGCTGTTCGCCGATGGAAGCTTGGACTCAGAGGAGCTGCGGCTGAGCTCATCCGGGCCCTCAAGTGTCTGGGAGATGCCCGAGTCCAGCTGGGACAGCAGCTCGGACAGGCTGTAGTCCTTATCGAAGGCCGGGGCTGAGGCTCGCTTCAGGGGAGTGGACACCGGTGTCTGCAAGGGTGCGCAGAGGGAGGGGCGTGAGGCTACGTCTACCACCCGGATCGAGGAAGGCAGAGGAGGGAAGGGGAACACGCGCTCCCCGGTCCATCGTGCAGGGGACTGAGCTCCTGTTACCCTGCGCAGGGCCCCGTGGAGCCCAACGACACTGCACTGGCCCGCAGGGCGGAAAGACCTTGTAAGGAAAGCCTGACTTGATAAAAAATGCCAAGTCCACCACCAGGCTGCCCTGGGCCCCCCCTGCAGTGGCAGATTACAGGGACAAAAAGCAGAACATGAACAGGCTGCAAGCACGTGGCGCTGAGTGCTGGGCAGTGTTCACCGAGCAGGTCAGCACGGGCACAAAACAAAGAAAAGAGGGGGCACTGGGGGGCTGGGGCTGGGGCGCCCCCTTCCTCCAGCCTCACCACCACACACACACTGCCTACAACCTGTGCCTTGTCCTCAGGGCTGTGCAAGCCCGGCTGGGGCTGTGAGTGCACAGGGAGGGGTTGGGGCCTGGCTACGGGGACAACGCTGTGACCCAGCCTTCAGAGGGCTTCCCTAACAGACATCGGCAAAGGCAGACATCTGGCCGGTCTTGGGACTCTTCCTGATTCATGCCCGTTTGACCCCGAACCCTCCCTCCTCTCCTGGGGAGGTGCTGATCTGCGCTGACCTGGTGTGTGGTGTACGAACCACACCCATTTGTCCGGTGCCTACATTTTCCTTATCAGGGGACCCAGTCGCCTCCCCAGAGCACCTTTGCTCCCCAACCTCAGGCACACACTGTTCAGACAGTGGAAGCACCATAAATGTTCGCGTATCTCCCCGCCTTACCCCAACAGCCTGGGGTGGACTGCCCAATGCCAGACCACACGTTTAAGGTTAGTCATCGGGCCTTACTTTACCAAGATACTCCATAAGCCTGGCATTGGGAGCTCCTCATTCCATCTTACATTACCCACGTGGCATTCACTGAACAGACCATGTATGAGAAGATCCCCAAGCCAGGGCTGCAAAGACCCTCAGAGCCCAGGTCTCCCCCATCCCTGCCAACTGGGCCTGCCAGGGGCCGTCAGTCCCCCTGGTTCAAAGAGCACCCACCTGGTGGCTTAAGTTTTTTAATATGACACATAGGCCCCCATCATTCATGTGTCAACAGACAGGCAGTGGGGACTGGGCACTGTTGAGCAGGGAATAAATCAGGGGGCCACCGAGACTGCCGTGGGACCTGCCCTCCTGTCACTGAGCACAAGGCTGCCATGACCGTCAGATGTGGAATGGGCTCAGAGGTCAGGTCAAGCCTAGAACGAGGGGACGGGAGGCCCAGGCTGGCAGGGGCGTCTGCAGACGAGGGGCCGTGGTTTGGAAAACTCAACCCCCCGCACAGCCCCAGGTGTGCTCTGTCCCCGTACCTCGCTCTTGGGCTCCAGAGGGCCTTTCACATCCGGGTCTTGAGAAGCCTCTTTCACCTCCTCGTCAGGCTTATCACACAGGTCCTCGGTTTCGGAAGTGATTTCTTTTGGGTAGAAAACAAAACAGGATGTGTCGTCTGGACAATGACCTCGGCGTACACTCTACATAAACATGCCATGGCAAGCGGGGGTGCCAAAGGCGGCACCCAAAGCACCTGCAACTCAGGACTCGGCAGCACGGTGACTTCCCTCACTGCTGGCCCCCGGCTGGCCTCACAGCCCACCTGGGGCCTCCCATCAGCTACCCTGTGCAGATCTCACCAGACTCAAGGAGTCATGGTGCTCCCGTGTTCCATAGCAGCGTCCCAGACGTGGGTGGGGGGGAGTGGGAGACCAACAGCACCCAGCACATGAGCTCCGCCCCCACCTCACTCATGGGCCCGCCAGTGTTTTAAATGCAATGATCAGTTTCAAATCCACCAAGATCACGTCTTAACCAGTGACACATCTGTTCCCTGGGGACAAGCCCCCAAGGAAAAGGGAAAAGCCGCAGGGGTGGATGGCCAACTGCAGCCAGGGGTTGGGCTTGCTGCCCAGAGGAGCCTGTCCTTGGTATTTCAGGTTCATTTAGATGGCCAGTGTTGACCTAAAGTTCCCGTCCCCCGGCCCAGCCCTGTGCACCAAGATGCCCAGGCCAAGCTGTCCCTGCAGGGCTTGCCTGGGAGCACTGTCTCTGCACAGCCCTCCCACTCTGGGCCCACCCCCACCCCAGACCCTGTCCTGGCCATCTACTCTCTCCTGGGACCACAGCCGACTGACTGAGCAGCAACATTCAGGAGCACTGCTCTGGGAGCCGGTCTGCGGGTGCTCACCTTGGAAGGTGGGCCGCTCGCGTGGGTCCCCGTGCCAGCATCTTTGCATGAGGGTCAAGAGCTTGCTGCAGCCGTGCGGCCTGGCTCTGCAGACAGGCGGCAGCTCCGGGCGGTGGCCCTTGGACACTTTCATCATGATGTGCAGGAAGTTCCTGTCATCTGCAAAAGGCGGGCACGCAGGTCAGGGCAGCCGGGGCCGGGGCCGCCTCGCTTCACTCCGGGGGAACCACAGCTGTGGGAAGGTGCCGAGGGACGCGTTTCCCTGCCCCTCCTCACACTGCGGCCTGGAGACCCCACCCGACTCCTTCTCAGAGCACAGGCCTTTCCTTCACCTTCTCTTCCCAGGCACACCTGCTCTCCACCTTCCTGGTCTGAGACATTAAATCGAACCTTCTGCTGTATCGCACAGCAAATCTCTCTGGGCAGCCAACTCAAAGGGAAGCTGAAGTCAAAGGAAGACTATGTCTGGCCAGACATGTTCCCAAGTGGCCGTGCCTGCCAAGGGGAGGCACCACGCCACATCCTGGAGTTGCACGGAACAGCCCCCGCAAACACCCAAATCTCCCAGCGATGACGAGGCCGCCCTGAATTCCGATTCCTGTCCCAAAGTGCAGACCGCCAGCTGGCCTCGGCAGTGCTCAAGTCCGGGGCGTGCAAACGGGGTCTCCCAAATCCATAACGTGGGGCCCCACCTGTCCTTTCCAACCTCCTTCAGAAATGCACCTGGGCTTATTACCGTATCATCATCCTGGTCACAGACTGAGGGTCCCTCAGGGTCCCTCAGTGCCCCCCAGGGGACCCTCAGTGGGCCAGACGTTTTTCTCCACTCAGCCTATAAAACCACACTGTCTGTCAAACTGGACTCCAAGCACATTGTCCCCAGCTGACCTGCCTCGCCTCAGTCCCCAGCACACCCACAGCCAGGAGCCCCTGTGAGTCTGGAGAGTCCCGGCAGAGGAGCAGGTGTGGGAAATTGGCCCCAAGCCCCCGACGGCTGCCAGGATCCTACTCTGATGTTTCATTCCGCTTTCCCGTTAAATCTTGTGCAATAACTACCGTAGGCATCTACACGTTATTTCCATGAGAACTCAGACTTCCAAACACCCAACAGGGTTTCTGATTACAGCAAAAGTAAACGGAACACCCAGAGGGTGTCCTGCTGCCAAACGCAGACGGAGCAAGTCCACAAGACGCCTTCCGCCTCTGCACCTTGAACCCCTCCTTACCGACACAGCCATAGAGCAGCGGGCCTCCGCTCCCGGTGTTAATGCCTGCACCTGGCCTTGGGTGTCGCGTCCATCAGATAATCTCAGGCTACACTGGCACGCCACCACAATCAAATACGCCAGACCCTGGACCTCCATGGAGGAGGGAGGGAGACCAGCGACAGGCGGGGAGACGACACGGACTTGACCCTCTGACGGCCTCGTCTGCATCTCAGCCAGCCAAGGTCGCATGACCTGGGGCCGCACACTGACGGTGACCTGCATTTTCAGGTCCTTTTGGTCAAACCACTGTATCTTGAGGGGCCTAGCTATGCCTACAGAGGAGATGAAACTCTCCAATAAGGCAAAAATCACTTGACTTCACCAAGTCGGGGCCCTAACGCTCTGAGGACAGGAACCAGAATAATAATTGCCTGAAAAGGGGGAAGAAAGGCAACAGACAGCTCTGGGGAGGGCGTGGGTGGCCCGGGTCACCTATTTGTGCCAAAAATCCACTCAGCGATTCTGGCACTGGGAGCCTGGCACTGGTGGCCCAGCAAATGTACTTCGTGCGGCCACACTGTCCACTTAAAAATGGTTGAGATGGTACATTTCAGGTCCTGTGTGTTTTATCACCATGAAAAATGAGAGAATTAGAAAAAGAACCAGCTGGAAATAAGCACAATAGGCATATCCACAGAGTCAGAATGCAGGCTGACGTCGCTGGGGGCTGGGGCTGCGGGATGGGAAGTGATCTGGGGATGAGAATGTTCCGGGACTAGACAGTGGTGGTGATTGTACAATGCTGTGAATGTACTTAAGGTCAATGAATTGTTCACTTGGTTACAATGACCAATTTTCTTTGTGCATTATTATCACACACATGTCAGAATTAGCTGGCCCCTAAAAACCCCACTGACCAGAGCCCTGCACTCCTGTGCCTCTTCCTGTGAGTGAATCACACCTCAGAGCACTGTGTCAGTTGGCGCACAGAGCCACCTGCAGTGAGGTGGCCACGGGTCTCCATGCCAACCTGCTGGGCAGGGCAGAGCAGCCTCTCCCTCGGAACAGCCCCCACAGTGGGAGTGTACAGCACAGCCGCCACTTCAACAGACAAAGAACCAAGCAGCTGGCCCGCCGCTGTTCCAGAGGAGACGGAGGCACTGTCCCTGAAGGTAAGGCCACTCACCTTCAAACGGCTTCTTCTGCGTCAGCACACTCCAGATGACGATGGCGAAGCTGGAGGGAAATCGGGCAGGTTAGTGTCCGCGAGCCAGACCCTCAGAGCCGCAGCTCTCTCACAGAGTGTCACACCGGAGAGAATGCCTGCGGTCTTCAGGGAGAGGTGACAGCAAGACATTTCTCATGAACTGTTTTAAACAGGCAGGCAGGCTGACTGTGGAACAGGATGGCTCAGATGTGCGACAATGGACGAACCCCGGCCAACCGGGCTGTACGTGCCAGCTCCAGCTCCAGGAGGGAGCCCCCCAAAGGGGTGCCGCCGTCGGCTGCATTCACCCGTTGGCTGAATTCACCACCACCTTCCTGCAAACACTGGCCGTCATCTGCTGACCGCAGTTCTGGGCCTGGCGGGTCACCTGCTCCCTGGGAGTCCACCAGAGGGCCAGAGACAATGCTCTGGGAACGTGCTAGAAACCCCGCCCCAGGCCCCCCTCTCTGCTGGGAATGATGTTCGGGCGCAGCAGAAGTCGGGTGGTCATCGTGAATGCACAGACCAGTTTATTCTCGCAACATCACTTACTCGTGGCTGCATCACTTTCCCTACGAACATAAACCTCTTTTTGCCCCACCCTGTAGGCGTAATATATAAAATTACTTCGAATACACCAAAAAAGAGCTCAATCTGATAAACTTAGAAAAATAAACTCCCAGGAGTCCAAACGTTAAGCTACCACCTCGCTCTGAGTCCACAGTGGCTGTTTACAGAGACCTGGGGACTCTCCACTGAATATTCACTGAAACCTACGAGTTCAAACGCCCCAGCTCTCCACTCTGACGTGGATAATCTCATCCTCCCCGGAGTCTGCAAGCTGTGACGAGCACCCCAAGCACCATCCGCCGGCAGCCTACCGCTCCCAGCCCTGTGAAGCACGGGCACGATGGTGCGGCCACACCGGTCTGCCAGGGCTCCAGGCCACGCGATGGGGAAAGACCGAGCTCCAGCCCTCCTCCTCTCCTTCTCCAGGAAGTTCTCTGTCATCAAGACCTTCTCAGCTGGGAAGAGGCAGTCCTGAACGACTCGGGGACTGTCCTCTGGGCAGCAATATTCAGCCGGTGTGCCACAAGGTGTCGAACATGCAGGGCCTGACGAGTTAGTGACCTCTTCTCTCTTAGGTCAAACAGCAAAATGACACCAGCCAACACCACAAAAGCGGTACAGGGTGAAGGACTCAAAATTATGCCTATTTTTTTTTTGTCAGATCAGCAAAAAGTACAGTTTTTGGTGTGCCGCAGAATTTTAGGCATTCGTTTGTCTGTGCCGTGAAAATGAAGAAAATCCCTGCTCGAGGACACAAATCCCAGGGATGCTGGTTTAGCGACAGGCTGCTGCTGTCCGCGCCCCTCTGTCACGGGCAGTGACGTGAGGAGGTATGAGCCGCTGGGCCGGAGGGGCCGGGTCTCGGAGAGCCCACACCCACAGACCACGAAAGCACAGGTGCTTCCAGCAGACAAGCTGCGCACCCGCGTTTCAAAACATTGAAGATTTTACGGTGAGGAAGCCGTCAGTCTGGCTACATACCGGCCCCAACAAAGGCACTGGCACTCATCCTCTGCCCTCGGCAGGGGACAGTCACCGGAGGCAACTGTCTGTCTCCTGTGGACCTGGGGCATCCTGTGGGCCCACCAGCTAAAAGCCCCAAACCCTTTCATTTGGACTAAACCCTGAATCTGATCCCAGCAAGGAGCCTCTGGGAAACTGCCCTGCAGAGCATGAAGAACTGGGGTGCAGAGCCCCCACCAAGCCCGGCACACGGGAGCCTGGGGGGAGTGCCTCGGTACACACCTGTACACGTCGTGCTTGGTGTCAAAAAGCTGGCCCTCCTCTCCGAAGCGCTCTGGAGGCAGGTAGGCAACAGTGCCACACACGCCATCCATGCCGAAGTCCTGGGACAGCCCGTTGCACTTGGCCAGCCCAAAGTCGGAAATCTGTAACAGAACAGGCAGAGGCGGCTCAGCAAGCTGCACGGCCAGGTGGCAGCTGCGGTCCTGGGGCCGCCGTTTCAGAGGGCCGGTCCAGGCCTCTCCCCGCAGCAGCAGATGGTGCGGCCACATTCAGGAGTCACACCAAGAGCCAGGACCGTGCTCCCTGGGGCCAGCAGGTGAGCACAGCAGCTCAGGAAGAACCAAGTCTGGAGCCATTAAGAGCTTGATGGGTGGGGGGAAGATCACGCTTTAAGCCAGGAATTCACTGGGAGAGAGAGCTCCAGAAGGACCATCACCTTCCTCTGCCAGGCATCAAGTCCACTGCTGTGGTCAGCAGCCCGCGTCGGCACACAGGGAAAAGGCAGCGCTCAGAGGTTCCAGGTTTTCAGACAACATGTGTGAGCGAGGCCGGCCGGGCCTGGCGCTAAAGAAGCCCAGTTGCGCAGCCATAGTGGCTGGGCAGCTGGGCAGGTGGCAGCAAGTTCTTTAAAGGGAACTGCACCTTCAGAAGCCCTTTAAAGCGAGCGAAGCACACCAGGCAGCCTCATCCTCCACCTGGAACTCTCTGTGATCAACAGACACTTCCTGGCCCCTCCACCAAACACACGGCCCCAAATGAAGCACTGGGACGCATCTCCTCTGTCCCCAAGGTCTGCCAGCCTGAGGGAGCTCCTGGACCCCAGACGCTCAGCCCCACACCTCCACCTCCTTGTCTCCCACAGGCACGCACAATGGGGAGGTGAAGCCACACAGACTCTCAGGGGCCAACAGCTGGCCCTCCAGCCCTTATCCCTTGGAAGCCGCTGAAGCACCATGGCTGGGACAAAGCCCCAGGCACTGGCACGAAGGGGCTCCAAGGGAAACAAAGAGTCCACAGGGAAACAGGCCCTTGATGTTCTCCTGAAAGGAGGATTCCTTTTGGCTTCCTAATGAACTCTGGGCTCCCCTCAAACACACCTGTGGAGCGACAGGAAATGGGGCTGAGACAGGACTTAATTCTGGGCTCCTGTGCCAGCTCGCAGGTGAGCCAATGGCCTGGCATCACCACCACCCCTGGAGGCAGGGAAGAGTTAGGACTGATGACCCGCGCCTTCACGGGATCGCTGACCACATCTGTGGGGAGGTGACGGGCAGAAAGCCTGCAAGAGCACCCAGGTCCACGGGGGCGGCCAGTTTGACGTTTCTGGGCCTCTGGCAGCTGCCCGTTCCCTGGCCTGCAGAAGACTCCCCGCTCTGGAAAGGAAAGCGCCAGTTCCCCAGAATGAACCCATCGCCCCACCCCGGCAGATCTGTACAGCAGGGATCTTGGCACCCACCACCCCCACCTCACTGGCAGCTTTTTCTCTTCACTTCTTCTGTTTTCAGGCAAAACCAGCAGCTTCCAATGTACTTGGTGAAAGAAAATAAGCATAAATTCTATGTAAAAAACTCCGACATCAAAATGCAAACTCAGCCCTGGCTGGTGTGCCTCAGTGGATTGAGTGCCGCACTGCAGATTAAGGGGTCGCTGGTTCGATTCCTAGTCAGGGCACATGCCTGGGTAGCAGGCCAGGGTTGCAGGCCAAGTCTCCAGTTAGGGGCACACGAGAGGCAACCACATATTGATATTTCTCTCCCTTTCTTTCTCTCTCTCTTCCCCTGTCTCTGGAGATAAAGAAATAAAATCTTTAAAAAAATGCAAACTCAGAAATCAGAATTCTCTGATTTGTGCAGGTCAACCCTCTGCCTGTACATTTTTCCTCTTGCATTTTCACACTCATCCCACAGGGCCTGCCCCCCTTCCTCAACCGGGGGACCCGGGCCATCCCTGTGAACAGCAAACATGGGGCCAGGCGGGCCAGACTAATGCAGGGCAGGGCAAGGCAGGGCAGGGCTGCCTTGGGGGGAAGGGCCACTCACTGCGGACAGAGGCGAGCAGGGCCTCGCAACCTCTCGGAATCTCGTCCCGTCTGGGCGAACCGGGCCAGGAGTGAGTGTGAGATTTTACGCCAAAGTCATTTCATCTCTCATCTGAAGTGGGTCTACTACTGACATATTCAAATTAGCACTTTACTACTGATATTTAGTATGTTCACTATTAATATCAAGTATGGATTTAATATTACCTTTAATACACTTCACAAAGCAGGAAGCTGCCGTGAAATCCGAGTCACCCTATCCACGGACAAGAGGCAGCCTGGAGGGCCCAGGGCCGGTGACTTATTTAAAGATTCTAGAATAAAGGCTGACTGCGTCAAATAACCACCGACTGAAAAGTGCCCTGTGGCCAACCAATCGATGCCTCGGCACCTCCAACATGGCGGCGCTGCCCTCCACACCCCACCGGCGATCTCTGAGAATGAAATATGCGTTGTGTAAGCACATCTCGTTTGTTTGGGGCTCTGCGAGGTGACTAACTCGCCTGATTAAGAGGGAGTCATGGCAAAGCCACCACACGGGCCCATCAGGGTGCCCTGGGTCTGGAAGCAGCAGTGTCACCTCACTTCCTGTCCCAGAGACCAGTCCATGCAGGCTCTACCCCACTCCCTGCTCAGGACCCCCAGTGAGGCCCTGCTTGGCTCTTCACAGAATCTTCACCCGTCTGTCCAACTGGCAGACAGCCCGGGCCTGCTACGCCGGGCACTTGCAAGGAGGGAAAGGCACGGTCCCACAGAGACCCCTCAATAGCCAGTCAGAAATGACCTACAAGGACAGCAAGGCCGTGGTGTCGGGCACTCGGCAGCACCTGCTCCTCACTGAGCAACCGGTAAGAGCCTGCTGTGGACCCAGCACTGGGGACGGTCCCCAGATAAATGTCAACATCCCAGGTGTGGCAACGGTGGCCGTCTACTGGCTACAGAAACACCAACACGAATGACACGAGCCCTCAGCAAGCACCTCCCTGGGCCAGGCACTCGGCTGCCATGGACCCCTCACAGCAACAGAGGCGCTACCCCCACCCACCAGGTGGCAGTGCTGGGGGAGGAGGGCTGTGCTCCTAAGCAGGCCACTGAGAAGGACGATGTCATTGTGGTCCCTTAAGGGATGTCCACATGCCCCCCACACTCCACACGATCTGTTAGGAGAGGTTGATATGAAAGGCCAGCCAAAGACTATACTTTCAGGGATCATTTCTATTGTTTGTTAAAAGCCCAGCCAGGCCAGTGAGGGCCCAAGACTCTGGAGAGACACCTCAAAGGCACCCGGCGGCAGACACACCTGTTGGAGTACCTGGTGCCCACCCCACCAGCCACTTGCTAGGAAATGTGCATTCCCTTCTATTATGGCTGCAGTCCCTAACGCTGCGGGGGAAGGGCCTTCCGGAATCCCCGGCCCCGATCCAACGACTCCCCCTGCTCCCCCCACCCCCAAACCCAGAACTGCCTGTGAGTTTCTTGGGCTGCTTCTTCCACCTAAAGGCTCCTCTGCCTGCTCCCCACACCTGAGAGCAGAATGCCCTGATGCTCCGTGAAGACCCGGTCCCGCCCGGCACCAGCCCCACCCCAGGCTGGGCGACACTGGCCCATGGTTTAACCCCTCTGAGCCACAGCTCAGCAGGAGCTGGAGGCCACCATCCACTCAGTCCCCCACTTTGAAGATCGGGGCAGCTCCTACAGCGGGGCCCCTGGCACACAGCAGGGGCCTGTCACTGCTTCGCCTTCCTTGTGTGCTGTCAAGTTTGAGAGCAAAGGGTCCACTCTTCACGGGGTGCCCAAGGGGCCATGGACTCCCAGTGAGGACGTGGTCGGTGGTGTGCAACCAGCACTCCTGACCACGAGGAAACCAGACAGGACACTGCCACCAACCACCCTCAGCTAAACTCTTGTTACTGAGCGACACCTACGGAAGGGACAACTTGTAATTACTGTCCAAAGTGAAAACAGAATTTCCCCAGCAGCCTCGGGCTGGCCCAGCCAGGACTGAGCTGCCTGTGGCAAAGCCTGGGCACACGGAGCCGCTGTGTGGGGGGCCGGTTGGTACCATGGTCCTGCCACGGGTGAGAACTAAAGCCCTGGCAGAGCTGGGGGGGCAGGGCCGGACTGAATTCAGGTCCCTCCTTCTCAGGCCAACAGGGAGGGGCTCTGCAAGTGTGGCCAGAACATCAACAAGTCAGAGCTCACAGGCAAGTCCCTTCGCCTGTCCCCAACATGACCTAGAAGGGACTCAGGCTATCGTTTGTGGATTGGACCCTTCTGACTAATGCACAGGGTGAAGGAAAAGGGCTTCCCGAGCACCTGAGCATCACCACATGGGAAAAAGCCATGGCGTGTACCACAGAACACCCAGCCCTTGAAGGCGTGCCAAAGGAGAACACGCTCACAGACACACAAGCCTGACAGCGTCCCTAACTGCCAATTCCAGGTGGCCGGCACCTGGTTTTTAGTTCTATTATTCATTATACTTTTGTCTTATAAACTGGCCAGAAACAGAGTAAGAGCAGCCCTCACAGGCCTCGTGTTACAGGAACAGAAGGAGCCCATCGGAGGAGCCCCTTTAAAACAACTCCGCGGCCTCCACCCCAGAGCACCCTGCAGCCCCTCCACCCCAGCCTCTGCGCCTGCCAGCGGGGGCTGCCCAAGACCACAGCTTCGCATGGAGTCGGCCTGACCTCCCACCCAGGTTCCTAAGAGAGCCACTAAGACCAGAATCCACAGATCCAGTCTCTTTCTCCAAGGTGTCCAGAATGTAGAGCCACGTTCCAGGACTTGGGGGCATGGCTCGTATTCGGTCTGTTTTCCAGCCACACATTTTGGTGTTTACACCACCACTGGAGATCCAGACATTCTTAGCTAAGAGAGGCCTCTGCTTCCAGCTCTTTTCTACCCTCACACTGTCCCGAAGGTTCCCTCTGACCCTGTAGCCCCCTTGCCCTCTTCCAGCATTCCCCGCCCTGCTACCCAGGCCCCGAACGGGAGGTCCCCACCTTGACATGGTAGTGGGCGTCCAGCAGGATGTTTGCAGGCTTCAGGTCCAGGTGCAGCAGCGGCGGGGACATGCAGTGCAGGAAGTTCATGCCCACTGCGGTCTCGTGGACGATGCGGAAACGCAGGTCCCATGGCAACGGCTCAGAGGCCAGCAGCTTCTCCAGGGAGCCCGTCTCCATGAACTCCATGACCAGGCCCATGGGATCTTGGCAAATGCCATACACAGGCAGGATGTATCGGAACTTGGCCATCTCCATCTTCTTGGCTTCTTCCAGAAGCTCCATGCGGTCCCTGGAAAAGGTGAGAGACATGAGGGAACATGCACTGCTCCCCTGGCCACTAACACAAAGCACCATGGCCAAGCAGTAACAGAGCCCACAGAGCTGAGAAAATTACTAACATACACACACGTATGTACGGGTGCCTGGACACATGTGCACGCACGGAGCTCACTTTAACGTTGCATAATTAAATCCTGGGCTGTGCAGAATCTTCAGTGCCACGGCTACCCAAACACACCTAATTATTATCTGAAAACTCACAGGCAGCACGGAGCCCACACGCCAGCACTGGGGCCTGAGTGAAGACGCGGACGCCGAGAACCCCTCGGCTGGGGCAAGGGGAGAGAAGGCGAGGTTCCACTGAGAGTTGTGACAAACTGTCCATCTGAAGAACCCAACTCGCCGTCCTCGTTCAGGCCCACACATTCGCTGGCCCAGTCGCTCCCGAGTCCAACCCCACCCTTTGAATCAAAGGCATAGCCGTCTCATTCAGGGGCTGCGGATTGCTGCCCGAGAACCATTTCTGCAAGCCATTTTTTAACTTCGAGCGACATACTATGCACCATTTTAACCATGCGTGTGTCTACACTTCAAAGGTGATACAGTGACAATGGGGTCCAGCTGTCACCACTTCCCCACACACAAGATTTCCATTACCCCCAAAAGAAACGCTGAGTCCACAGTAGCACGGCATCCTGCCCCGACCAGGTCTCCATCAGATTGCCCTTTCAGTAACTGGCCCGCTTCGCTGCTCGTAATGCGTTCAGCTGAGGCCCATACCACGGCGTCCTTCTGTTCCTGGCTGCATAGTGCTCCTCTGGATGAACACGCCACACTGAGCTTACCCACTCCCCTGGGGACGGACGCGGGTGGTTTCCACCTTTTGGCTACAGTGACTAATGCTGCTGGGAACGTGTGGTGCACAAGTACCTGTTCACATGCCTGCTTTCACTTTGGATACACACCGAGGAGTGAGTGGCCGGGTCATGTGATTGTCCTGCTATGTTTCACCATTTGAGAGCCTGCCAGACTGTTGTCCACAGCCCGCCTTTTGCAAGGACACTCGGGACTGGAAGACAGCCTCATCCATTCCTGTTCACATGGGCCGGGTCTGCACCCACACTCACGGCAGAGACGAGGGGCTGTAGCAGACCCCCGGCCTCCAGAGCCTGACACATTTGCTCTCTGGCCCCTCAATAAGGTGTGCGACCCCTGGTCGAAGGCCACTGCCCAAGGCGGCCCGTGGGCCTGCTGACTAGATCCCAGAGCCTCGGTCACTGTTAGCACTTCAGGTCAAAGTCTCAGGGAGCATTCAGGGGAAAAGGCCAAACCTGCGAGGACAGAGCTCGACCGTGTGTGATCTAGGTTGGTGGTTCCCAGGGCACAGCACAAAGCACTCAGCAGGTGGGCTGACATGCAGGTTCCCAGGCCCTGCTCCTGGGGAAGGGCTTCTGGGTAGGTGCTGGGGAGCCTGCTTTCCCAGCAGCTCTGAAAGGAAAAGCTCAGAACCACAAGCCCAGACATGCCACATGGAGCTGGGGACTGAGCAGCTCGGCGCCTGCAGAGGGACACGCAGACTGCGGGCTGGGGCAGCCTCAGGGACTGCCCCCCCCCCCCCCCCGCCAGATTCAGATTCCAGTGCACACAGCCCTGCCCATAACCCACAACAAGCCAGTTCCCACCACAGGGTCCCCTGGAGCTCGGAAGCACCTGCTCGCCCACCTGCGCCCGCACCACTCCCTAGCCTCCTATAGAATTGTGCTGGAGAATCCAACACCGTACCAACAAAATGAGTTTGTTTCTGATTGATCTACCTCCTCTTTGAGACAGCGGTGTGCTCCCAGGCTTCTCTGACAGTTATGAAAACAATGCCCAGGGAGGGGGCGGGCGGAGAGGCGGGATCAGACTGCTAACCAAAGGCTGCAGCATCCAAGCTCGGCCTGCACTCAGCTCTCAGCACTCCCACTCAGGCCCCAGGTGAGTGTCAGGAAAGGCAACCCTGTGTGCAGACCAGCAAATTCTCACCTGGGGGTGACTTTGCCCCCAGGGGACATTGGGCACCATCTGGAGACACTTGGTTGTCACAAAGGAGGGTGCTGCTGACAGGCAGAGGGTGGCAGCCAGAGATGCTGCTCAACACACTACAAGGCACAGGACAGCCCCCAAGTCACAAGTGCCAACAGTGAGTCTGAGAACCCCGGTACAGACCAAGTCGGCGCACTTTCAGCCAAATTTAAAATAACCCACTAGTCTGCAGCCATCCACTCAAGCATCCCCAGCATTCACTTGAATTTTGATCCATATCTAATTAAATTCACTTCTTGACAAGTCATTACAGAGTAGTACCCTCTGTATATTCGAAGTGGCGATAAAGAGAACCCTTCCATGCCTTCGCCGGGCTTACCTTCTAGGGAAGAAGATGGAAAATTACAGCAACACAGGAAGTAGAGCTGAAAATCTGGGGACTGTGAAGGGCAGGTCCAGGGAAAGGGCAGCGAGGGCTCGTGAGCAACTCAGAGTCCGAGACCCGCACTGGAGTCCAGGCTGGGGGAGAACCATTAAGAGGGGACAAGCAACTTCCCATGGAGGAGAAAGCCAGGACGGACCACCCTGATCCCCCAGGGTCCCCCACTTCTGAGAGCAACAGCAGAGGGGGAAGGGTGGGGTGGAGTGGTCGAAAGTTTGGTTTTTAACAGTCCCAGGAACAAGGAGTCCCGCTGGCCTTAGAAACAAGCGAAACACGAATCAGGAGTGTATCACGTCGCCACAAAATAAATCAGAGTTCGGGTCCGACTTGCGCGCTTAGCACTCCGGTCACGTAGCCAACTGATGGGAAGCAAGACGCCCACAAGAGCGCTGTGCTGGCTGCGGGGTCCCTGGACAGGGCCGAGAGCTGCCCCCCACTTCATGCAGCAGGGCCAATGCAGGTTCCCGGCCTGGCCCAGCCGGCCCCACCCTGTACCCTCAGCACTGAGTCAGGCCACGGGATGACACAGACCCTGAGCCCCCAACCCCGTGCTGAGCGGCGGGCATCTGAGAGGGAAAGGGGCTGGTGCGAAGGCTCAGCATCCTTCAAAGCGAAGCCTGAAGCCTATCACTTAAGAACGAGAGAAAATGACAGCCTCCTCACCCCAGGCTGGCTCCCTTCCCCTGCCCCCAGGGGATCTGGGCTGTTCTCCACGTGACTGGCTGCACTACCACTCTTACAGCACCCCGGCTGTGCGGCACCCGCTGCTCCTCCATTCCCTGTGCTGTGAAGGCCAGTTCTGTGACCTACCTGCTCCATGCACTGAGCGTGCTCTTCCTGGGGCCCTGCGCCCACAGGCATGGCGTGTGTCCTGCTGCAGGACAGACACCCCCGTCTGGGTGGGAGCTTTCAGGAGTGACAGTGCAGGCGTCTGCGGACTGGCCATAAGGAGGACCATTAAGGAAACTTTGTTTTTTAAAGAACTGCATTCTTTATTGGTGATATCCATAAATGTTGCTATTCTGTACTTCTATCCAGGAAGGCAATTTTCTCCTGTATCATTGTTTTGTTTCGTTTTTTAAGAGAAAACAACTTGAAATATATTGCATGAAAGGGCCACAAATACACATTTCTGTTAACCAACCAGAATACAGATACTTTGCTTTACAACTTGCACCTAAGATCCCGGTGCCAGAGCGGGTTCGTCAGTTGTCACAGCAATTGGGGGCCACTGCCCCAGCTTACATTTTCCAATCTCATGAAAAAAGGGACACTGTGATGTGGGTCGTTACCCACATTTTAAATCAGTCCTCTACGCCAAACCTGACTGATAACCAACTTGTGTGAGAGCAAAGTCAGCCGACGGCTGAATGTCACGAAGGAAAGGTCTGAGCCACCCTGCAAATAAAGTGTTTTCTTTCATTTGCCCAAAGGGCTTCCCACAGAAAACTTAGGTGACTTCTGATCGCTGAGCTCATCAGAGTGTCCTCCCTCCCCACCTGCAGTTCAGGCCAGGTGTGCTGCTCTGGCCCTGGCCCCGGCCCCGGGCCCCGAGCCCCGGGCCCCGAGCCCCGGGCCCCTCTCCCGAACCATTTACCTTACTTCAAAAAACAAACAAAAAGAGCAACCGCCAGTGGCTGGCTCCCTAAAGCTGCTCGCAGCCTGCACGTTCTGAGAGCCCCTGCACCCTCTTTGGGATCAATGTCAGGCAGGCTTTGCACAAACGACACAGGACACTTCGCCGAGGAAACCAGCTCTCCTGGAAAATAAGTCATTGTTTCCAGGGACAAATCACCTTCTCTCGGGATAGCTCAGTAAGAAATGCCTGACTGTGGAGGGTCCTGCTGTGACCACGCATCCCTGGGGTGAGTAAGAGGGTCCTGGGACCACCCAACAGAAGGCCCAAGGGGTCTCAAAGACCAGCCCTGTGGCACAGGCCCAGGAGTGGAGTTCACCAGGGCCCCCTTACGAGTCTGCACGCACACGCGCGCGCACACACACACACACAGAAAGCTCATCCTGTTTCTCTTTCAGTAACTACCAAACCCAAATCCTAACAACCCCCTTGCTCCAGGCCTTTTTTCAGTGGCTCCTGGGGTACCCCGCTGGGACCTGCCCTCCCCCCACCCTAGGAGCCCCAGGGGCCACCAGCGACTTCGGGGAGCTACAGCCGTTCCCAGATCGGATTTCCCAGCAACATTTGCAATTCAATAAGCCCGTGAAAGGCCCTCTCCAGGAGCCGCTGGAGAGGAGGAAAAGTGTCCCTCTCACAGAAAGAAACAACCAATTGTTTTTAGTCAATGGTAATTACGTTTTCAACACTTTCCCTCAAAGCACTCTTTCTGGTTTCTGTGGACAGCACAAAGGAACTGTGGATCTATTACTGTGATTACTGTTATGATTATTGTTATTATTTCTATTATTATTTTTGGGCCTGGAGAGATTTTTCAAAGCAGTCCCAGAGCCCCAGTGCTGGGTAGGGGCCCAGGGGCGCACGGGGTCTTCCCGGGGCCAAGCCTTGGTCCTGGTCACACTGTCACCAAATCCCGTTCTCCACCGTTGGGAGTGAGGTTCCGTGCCACCCAGACCCACGGTCACCAGCCCTCGTGAAGACGCCCTGAGGACCGCGCCGTGCTAAACGCACAGCCACAATCAGACACCACTCGGTAGGACTGGCGGCATGTGCCTCTCCTGTAATCATCTCAGCACGTCCCCTCCAGGCTGTTTGGGGAAGGACTCTAACTGCCGTTCCTGCCAGCAATGGAGCAAGGGCCTCACCCCCAGGACCCTCCCCTGGACCCTGAGAGAAAACCTCTGGGAATTAAAAGGACCAAGGGGAGCCTCTATGTCAACCATCCTTTCTCAACGGCACTTACTTACGAGAGTCTCATTTATTTTTCTCTTTGAGGGAGGGCACTGGGGAGGGGGGAAAGGCACGAACATCAGGCGGGTCATTTCTAAGGCACTGGCTGGAGACGCTGCTTGGCTGTCAGGGGTTCCAAAGACCAAAGGCCCAGCCACAGCTTCCCTCCCTTTCTGGAAGCATTTACTCTGGAAAAGGGGAAGGAGCAGCCCAGGGACAGGGTCCTATGCAGGTGGAGAGGGGCCAGGACTGGGAAGTGGAAGGTGCTGCAGGAACAAAGCCCTCCCTCCGCAGAGGGAGAGGCCCGGAGCTGTGTTTGGGAAAAAGCAGCAGGAAAATGGTGTCATCCTTCCGTAGCTGGCGCTCTCCACACAGCCTTCTCACCTCGCGCCAACCCAGCTCCGTTCCCAGGGAGCCAGCCAGGGTTCCCACACGGCTATTTTTAAAACTGACAAGAAATGGGCTTGTCGGATTGTCAGCCCTGTACTTACAGAGCCGAGGGCTGCTCGGGCTCGTCCCAGCCAGCGCCTGTGGCACAGAGCTGCTGGGCCTGTGCCCAGCCAGGCGCTCAGTTACTCAGGGCTTCCTCTTAGCCCGAGGGCTGGGTCTGGAGGAAGGGGGCCCCCTGCAGTCACCAGTCCTGGCCTAATGGCAACACCCCCATCGCTAGACTCCACCCAGGCCCTCCAGGACCCCCTAATGAAGGATCGGGTGCCATCTGAGCTCCAGGGCCCTGGGCGTGGGGGTGGGGGGGTGTCCGAGGCTGCACAGCCTCCACCTTCCAGTAAAGTGCAGGCCCACGAGGCCTGGGGCAGCCTGCTGCTCTGAGGAGCCCGGGGTGGTGCTGGGGATGAGGCCCTGCTGTGACTAAGGGGTGGAAGGAAGGCTGAGGACAGGGCAGCAGTGGGGGGCCAAGAGACTCCAGCCTGCCTGCCCAGAGGTACAAGCAGCCAATGACAATCAGCCTGGCCCACACCTGTACCTGTGGTGGGTCCCAATGTAACAAGTGGAAGGGGCAAAAGGGACTCCAATCGCCCTGGGAAAGAAGAGGCCCAGTGCTGGGGAAGGTCAGCAGGAAGGCCAGGGTCCATGACTGCCGCCAGGAAGGGCTTCTACATGAACTTTCAAAATTTGGTGGGCAAGTGCCCACCTCCAAAGTCTTGAGATCCCCCCAGACAAGCTGTCAGTTCCCTTATCCATTACACCTGCCCCCTCCCCATCTGAAGTGGTCTGCCTTCTTCCTTCAGTCTCTCCCTGCCCTCCAAGTACTGGGGCCAGTTTCAGATCATACCTGGGAAGCTCCCCAGGGGGCTGCAACCCAGAAACCTTCCAACAGGTTGAGTCCAGACTTAGCCCGGAGGGGTGCAGGGCTGGGGGCTGCACCCAGGAACTGCGGAAAACCCCATTCCCCACTCCAAGGAACAGCCTGCAAGGAGCGGAGGGGGGATGGAAGGCAACTCATCAAAAGAGCACTGAGACCAACCTGCCAATACCTGCAGGACAGGCAACCAGACTGATTTCAAAGTCTAGCTGCAACCCTGCAAGACAGCACTGCAGCCAACCGCCCCCACCCCCACCCCGACCCCCAGAACAGTGACATGAACCCTAACAAGGAGCTTACGCTGACCCCAGTGAATACTGCAGTCGGAGGTGTTTTCTTGGCCAAAAGCAGGTGTTTTAACCGTTTTCTCCATCAAAGAACTCAACCTTTGCTGAAAAGGCAGAAGAATCCCGGCCTGCTCAGGGCGGCCGGCAGGGTGCGCGTGAATGGCTTCCTGTTGGGCGACGCGGACATCGACCCAGCCACCCCATACGTGCCACCACCTGCCCTGGTTTGGGCAGGGCAGGAAAGGCTTCCAGTTAAAGGACAAAACATTTTTCAACCAGGCTCTGCAAGATCCCAAACAACCCGCCTCTAGTGGAGAAACCCTACCTCCAGTTGGGCCACCCAAGAAACGAGGGCATAGTTGCTGGAAATAACAGATTCTAGGATGCAGGCTGACTCATCAGCCAGGGGACAGGCTTGTTTATTCTTTGCTCTTCCAATACAAGAAACTGGTGGTAAAACCTTTGCTGACGAATAAAACTCAGTTCGACCAAAAAACTCCACGAGACAAACATCCCCAAAAGCATAAAAACATCCCAGGAGAGGGGGTCTTGCCTTTTAGGATCTAACCGTTTCACTCACTGGCTGGTATTCAAAGAGGTTTGCGTTTTATCAACATAAACCACAGCCCGCCTCCCGGCCTGAGCGGCTTCCAGGAACCCTGGTGCAGTGAAGGGAAAGGGCCGGCACAGCTTCCTGAGCACCTCAGCCTCCGTCACACGTTTCTGTGACACTTGTCACCGTTCTACTGAGGTTTCCAGGAAGCACTGGGTCTGAGGCTTACAGCAAAAGGGCACCACTACTGTATTATCCCCTAGGCCAGTTTGAAAACACCAAGTCCGCAGGCTCAGTGGCCCCTTCTCCGCAGGCTTATCATGCATTACTACGTGCTGTGGAAGCACGCATGGCATGTACCTCCCTTAGTCGTGGGGACACACACTGTCACCTCGAACATCACCCCCATCCTAAGGTGAAAAGAGGCCCCACCATTCAATAAGCTGAGGATAGGGCTCTGAGCCAGCAAAGACTAGATGGATGAGGGATAAACGCAGCGGTTTTTCTGAGTCTGCCTGTGCTGGGGGTGTATGTCTAAGGAGGATCTCCGTACAGAATACAAACACGCCTTCCACACAGAACGCAAACTTCACCCAAGGATAACTAATTATTGAAAGGTGCTCAACTGAAGCGCACATATAAATTATTAGAACGCGAACGCAAATGGCCAAAAACAAAAGAGCTGCTTCTATGTAGGCCCTCCTCCCATCCCCACGCCCCCAAACTCTGCAGACCACAATGAACCCACCAGATGGAACTGGGTGGCCCCACCTCCAGGCCCAAGCACCGAAGCGCAAGTGCCTGGGCGCCGAGGAAGCCTGGCCCAGCCGAGCCGGTGCTTCCGACCGAAATAATTACCGTCTTACACCAATTTGTGCTCCAGCGTAAATTACTAAGTGAGTCGAACGGAGTCTAACTAACTCACAAAGCCCAGATCCCCACACGGCAATTTCGCTAAGCCGGGCGCAGACCGCAGTACCAAGGTGGGTCCCGGGAGGGCCGGATGCGCCTCCGAGGGGCGCGGGCCGACGACGCAAAGGAGCTCACGACCCTAAAAACCTGAGGCTTCACGGGAAGCCGGGTGGCACCACTGGGCACTTTAACAACGTCTCGGGCAGGCGCGGCCTACCGAGGTCGCTACTAGGAGCCGCTGCTCATAGACCCGGCGTGCGCAATCAGACCCGGAGCTCCCCAAAGCTCCCCACTTCGTCCAGGCAAGCCGCGCGGACACCGCCGGGGGCTTCACGGCCTCGACGGGCGCTTGGTTTTCCCTCCCGGGCTGCTTCATAGGCAACGCAGGTGGAGAGAAGGGGACTCCCCGAACCCCAGCACCCCGACCCCAGGCTGGCCCCGTCGCCCGCCCCGGCATCGCGGCGCCCCTGTGTGGGCCGCTTACCCGTCGTCGACGTGCAGAGTTCTCGACGACGACAACTTGATGGCGAGCCACGTCTTCCAGTGGACATGGCGCACCTTGTACACCTGCCCGAAGCCGCCGGAGCCGACTTTCTCCCAGCCCGCGAACTCCTTCGCGTCGAAGGTGCGCAGCAGCCCCAGGGCCCACGGGACCCCGCTGTCGCCCTCCATCGCTCGTCTCTCGCCGCCAGCCCGAGCCGCTCCGAGCCTCTGCCGTCAGCCCAGGTGCCCAGGTGCGCGCCCCGCCCGAGACGTCACTTCCTCCACGCGCCCCGCCCTCCGCCGGCCCCGCCCCAGGAGCGGGTCCCTGCACACCCAACGAGGGACGCGTGGGGTCACTGCGTTCTCCCCCGGGTGCTCAGGACTTGAAAAGGACCCGGCGTAGCGCGCAGCGACAGTCCTGCGGGCGTGTGTATTCAGAACCTTGTAGAGTCACATGCAGTTGTAGGAAAAAAAAGTATATTACAGCTGGGATATGGTATATTACAACTAGGCTCTTATTCAGAGTCCCCCAGATTTACTTGTCCTTCTCTGCTGTACAGCGTTGTCGCCTGTGTGGGTTAGTGTCTTTACATAGGACATTCCATCACGCAAGGACCCTCCGGTGGTCCCTTCCTAACCGAACTCACAAGTCCTGGCCACCACTCTATTTCTAAAATTGTTACATTTCAAGTTGCGTTGTATTTGCACACAGAAGTCATGTGATGTGGGATCTTCCTGACCTGGCTTTTCCACTCCGCATAAGTCCCTGGAGATTCACGTCTTTTTATTATTTTTTTTTTTTTACACCCAAATTTTCACTTTGGAAGTAACATTTTTTTTTTAATTACCCCAACAGCAAATCTAAAGTCCCGGCCAGCAGGAGTTCCCCACCCTTTCTTAGGAAACAAGTGTCTTTTCCACATGTAGAACAGATCACTTTGAAAGGAAAGATGTTTTTTCCACATTTGGGGGAAGATATTCCCAGCCTGAATTCACACCACTCTCGGAAAGACATCTGGGTCAGAGGTCGAGAAGCGAGGTCGGAAACCTTCGAACCTAAAAACCATTCAGTTCTGTGGAGGGTACAGTGAGCAAAGCCGTGGCCAACAGGGATGAATAATGAGGGCAGGATGGGGAGATGAAAGAGGAAGCATTTTAATGACATTGACTGTGTTTTTGCATTACTCACTCCAAAAGGAGAGGTTGATCCTACCTAGCCTGTGTGGGTACATGATAGTCTTATTTTACAGCAAATAAATGGGCTCCTTTCTGCTTTGGGAAGAGCGTAGTGCCTCCCCTCCCCCACGAGCACTCTTTGTAGAGAGAGAGAGAGTACTCTTTGCTGGGTACTCTTTGGAGCGGACTCTTTGGCGGGAACCAAACAGGGCTGGTCCCCAGGCCTCTTAGGAAGACCAGGCTGCCACATTCTTTTCCACAAAATCTTGAGATCAAAATCGATCTCCTTAAGACTGGAGTGCAGAATGGTTATCTCAAGCTGGCTTGTAGCAAATGTAACTAACATTTAAACCAACGTTTTAAAACAATTGGCATTTTGAATAAGTAAAGATAACTTGAAAGTAGACATTGTCATTATCTGGGTGGGGAAAAATGAATTGAGTAGAAAATGAGTCATTTGTGCTGTTTCCTGGGTTCAGCTCCCGGCCTCTTTCTCCTCTTTCTCTAGACTCGCTGCAGGCTCTAGTCTCACCTGCGTGCAGTGGAGCAGCACAGGTGGCTGGGAGTGCACACCGGTCGGGTAATGGAGCACGCCAATTTCGTTTATTTAACCGTCTGCTTGCTTCACTCCACAAATATTTATGGGTTATCTGTGGTAGGCTCAGCACTGGGCTCCAGAGCCAGGGGACCAGATTCCAGAGAGGCCTCAACAGCCAGCCCACAGCTGCAAGCCGAGAGGGGACAAAGATCACAGGCCCGCCCTGCTCCTGCTCCTGACTGGGCTGTGTTCCTCACACACGCCACTCAACCCACTCTGAAGGCCAGTGTTCTAATCTGTCAAAGAAAAACAAAGTCTTTTGCCAGAATTGTGAAGACGGCAGAGTCCTAAACCCTCTGTGATTATAGGTAATTGTTGTGTATGTTAATGGTCATCAGTCATTGGCAGGGAAGGTGACATTGCCAAGTATAAAAGTAACTTACAGGGGCAATATGTTAATAATTATTTTAGCATTGTTTATTTTGTAATTCCAGGGGATAAAACGTTCGCGGTCACTCCATGGCCATCTATGGCACACCAAAGAGAGGTTAGGTATAGATAGAAGACACTGGGTTTTACATCAAGTTATGAGACTAAAATGTCAAAAGAAAGTATTTAGTCTTATTTTGTCGGGCAAATATTTAACATAATAAATGCATACTAGGTGAGAAGATTTTAAATGAACACAGCAAATCATTTAGTTGAAATGCTTTAACTAAATCATTTAAAAGGCACAAAATATAAAGAGCTGTCATTTTTGAACTGAAAATGTTTTATTACTCATAACCTTTTTTAAAAAGCAAATCCCCAAAACAGTATGAGATTAAGCATATACAAATTAAAATTTACAGCTTTCAACATTAGCTTTAAAATACAATAAATCTTATCAGAATACTAAATACAACAAACAATATTAGATTGAATTTTCCATCTTGATGAGCTGTAGAAATTTTCTTAATGAACAAAGAAATCTTATCCATAATTTTGTAAGCATTCACTGCCTCCAAAACTGATTGCGCTCACTACAGTGTCAATAATTTATATGAATGAAAACCTTTAATCAAAGCATAGTTTCACTTTTAATGTATTTTAGGTTAAAAAAATCGACCGAGTGAAAGAAAAATATCAGGTGAATAATAGTGCAAGTTTTGCATCTTGGACATGGGAGGTGGCCGTGGTGAGGATGAATACGACACGTCCGAGAAGTGCCGGGGTGGGCGGTGCCAGGTGACCGAGACAGACCCGGCGCACCGCAGGGCTCGAGGCCAGGCGATTTCGGGGAGATTGAGGCCCGAGGGCAAGGCGCTCTGCCGGGAGACGGCGACCCGGCGGGGAGCGCTGGTGAGGAGGGGAGGGCCGGGACGGGCCAGCCGCCAGGCTTCTGCGGCCGTTTCCCCTAAGAATTCCTAAGTCCTCGTGCTCCGGGCGAGTTTGCTGGTCTTTGCAGTGGGGGAATAGGGGTCCCTTCTCGGGATGGCCGTGGGGCTCCAAAGAGAAAGCGCGCCTGGCGTGTGCCTGGTGGTGACAGTGCCACGTATCTGTCGCCTCTGGTGGGCGCACTGCTACGTGAAGTGTAAACCCGTCTCTGCCCTCTTCAGGGTCCCGGGAGCAGCGCGTCCCCGACACACTGCTCCCGGGCGAATGGCTCAGCCAGTCTGGGACTGAGCAAGGTCCCAGTCCAGAGTAAAGCCAGCGCCCCTGAGGTCCTCCCGCTTGACCAGCCCACAGGGAAGGGGCAGTGGAGCCCACCTTCTACGCCCCCCACCCCATGCCCTCCCCTTCCCCCTCCCCTCCCCTCCCCCTCCTGCCTCTTGCCTCCTGCCTCCTGCCTCTCCGCAGCGCCTTTTCCCTGCCCCTGCCCCGCCCCTCCCCTCCCCTCCCCTGCAGCCGCTCCACCGAGCCCTGCCCCCTTCTGCCGGGCAGGTCCTCCCCGACCCCGCCCCTCCGCAAAGAAGCCTTGCTCTCCTCGAAGGACAACTCCTGCTACAGCTCGCAGGACTGCTTTTGAGAAATTCCTGCATGATTTGAATGCTATGTGCTCAAAGAGCATAACTTGTTCAGGGCTGCGATCCTGCACTTATTAATTCTGAAGGAGTGATTTGAGAGAACAGCGCACCGGAAGCACGATCCCTGGCAAGGCCTTCCAGAGCCACCCCTGGGGCTGGTGGAGACAGGATGGGGCTAGGGGGCACTGACTCCGTCTTCTGGCTTTCCCCAAGAGAACATTTACTTTAACGCAAACCTCTCTTTTCAGAGAGCCTCTGGATTGTGGGAGAATATTGTGCATTTTTTGTTGTTTTAATGGCAGCCGCAGGAAACTGATATACCCACCCAGATCCATCTCTGTCCCAGTGACAAGAATCCTTATTTCATCCAAAAACAACAGACACTGATTTTCTGTGCCCACTCTGGGCCCGCTGACTGTAGCTGTCAATGAGCTCAGGTGGGGGTCTGTGTTGGGAACTTGATATCCTGCCCGATGACCTTGGAACTGAAACTCTGGCTCTCCTGGGTCTCTGGTTTGCAGACTCACACTGCAGATCTTGGGACTTGTCAGCCTCCAAAATCACGCGGAGTCAAGTCCTGACCACACACAAACACACACACACACACATCATATTGGTTCTGTTTCTCTGGAGAGCCCTAATTTCGCCCTAACCCCATGGTCTAAAGCTAGCCAGTCATTCTATCGGCAAAACTGGTCGGCTCGCCTTTCTGCAGGCTGTTTGTGGTTTATATTTCTTTGTTTTTAAAGCCATTTCTAAGCCACAACGATGAAGGCTGATGCTGCTGTTCAGGGTCCAGAATGCACGTTCAGGACAGGACTCGCCCCTCGTCTGGGCAGGTCCTCTGCCAACAACAAGTGGAGAAGTGAGCTTTCCTCTTTTTGCAACCTGACTCGACTGTATTAAAACGATCTTCAAACAAGGTGTGTGAAGGTCGGGCTGGCCTCCGGCTCTGCTCAGTGGTTGGGGGGGTGGGGTGGGATGGAGGGCTCAGCTTTTACTGCTTCCTCTTCCCACCTGCATCTGAGCCCAGGTTGCCCCCTCCCCCACCCCATCCCAGGGCTGTCATGTCCACCGCAAGGGCTGGGAGCCCTGCCTGCCCGTTGTTCTGCCAGCGGGGTCCCTCCTATCACTGCTCCAGATCTGACATTGCTAGCCAAGACTTCTCTTCCCAAGATGCCTACTTAGAAAGGAATTCTCCGCGGGTACTTCTCACACACACCCTGGTGGCTTTGCCAGGTTCTCAGGGGAGTGGCTCCGCGAGGTGGCCACCTGCCATCTGTGGGCCGAGCCGGGGAACTGCAGCCGAGGCCGCTGGGAAGTCAAGACGGCCCTACAATGAGCCAGCCAGCCACACAGTCATTCAACAAATATTTGTGGTGCACCTGTTCTGTGCCAGGCACAGCCCTTGTCACAGATGGCCCCACCCTCCTGGGTCTCCGGGTCCGGGGCTCAGAAGCAGACAGCACAGTGCAGCAGCCAGGACAGCCCATGGCGTTTCAGCCCTGCAGGTCACCCGGTTCTCTTGCCGCCGTTTCCCTCACTGTAAAATGAGGAAGGTGAAACTAGGGTCCCTATGTCACAGAACTGCGGGGTTTAACGTGGGAGTAAGGTAATATGTCCTCAGGACAGTCTGCGTGTCCTGTACCCTGCATACATGTCAGCTCTGAGTGCCTTTCTTCTTTCAGTCTGGGCTGCTCTCATGGGCTTTCCATGATGCACTGACAGCGTCCAGTCTGCCGTTAATCCCATCTGGTGTAGTTTATGACCGAAGTGGACAAATATAATAATATCAAATTATATTCAGGCTACAGGCATTTACATAATGAGCCCAATTTTTGTTAAAATATTATACAATTTGTAAAAGCAAAACACTGGAAGAAACCCAAATCCCCATCAATGGGGCATTGGGTGAATGATCATCACTCAGGGACACGAAGGAATATTATGCAGCCATGAAAAAGGAGGAGTACACCGTCTCAGTGATCACAGAGGTCCCTGTGAACAGAGCAAGGTAGAGGGAGCACAAGTATACGCCGCCATCTATCCAAGATGGGGGGGAAACTAGGGAGGCAGCCAGTTATCTCTGTCTGTCTGTCTACCTACCTATTATCTATCATCTATCTATCTATCTATCTATCTATCTATCTATCTATCTATCTATCTAATCTGCTTCTATTTTAAAACTAAGCATTGGGAGACTAAGCCAGAAGTATCTTGAAGGACACCTATGGGGATGGAGAGGAGAAGGGCCTGCCTTGTTCCATAGACTTGACTATGGAACCATGCAAATATTTTACATACTTATAAAACAAATGAACTTTTCAAAAGCAATCCGTAAATATCGGAAATAAAATAAGAGAAAAGAGCCAAAAATGCACCCATCGGGTGGCCTGACCAGCCAGAGCACGGCCATTCCCAGCAGCTTTAAAACGTGGAAATTTGCAAGTTACTCCTAGTGGAAAACAAAGAGGACTTATGAAAAAGGAAAGTCTCAGAGCTTCCCCAGTGCTCGTGCTGCGGGTGGTATTTTCTGGAGACCAGAGTGTGTGCGTGGTACTCAGATCCTGCCTCTGTGTGTCACAGGGAATGGAGCGCTGTGTGCGAGAGAACATGAGTCAAGGGGCTGTGAACTTGGGAGGGAAACCATCAACCCAGAATAACCCGCAAAGTTAATAAAAGCGGGCAATGCGGACATGCTGTAAATCGGGCTAGTCATGCACCGTAGTCCAAGTACATGTCTGGAGGGGCGGCCCTCTCTTCCTCCTCTGTGCCTCCTGCCAATTAACTTTATGTGAACACAAAATCCCCATTTCTCCCCACATACTGTTCCATGTAGCTGACCTTCAGGCCACGCTAAGAACAAAAGGTGAAGTACATCATTCAAAGTTTACTTAGAGTTTCTTAAAATGCCAACCACCTCCTCAACTGATCAGTTAATTCTCTCCATAAGCAACAATGAGATTATCATGATTTCTTATTTTTTTACTATTAAGTTTAAAGGTCAGAAAAATATATTCACTTTTCTATGGTCATATATCATTTTAAAGTTATGAAACAGTAAGTCCAAGTGACAGACAGAACTGGTACAATAAGTTCTGCAGAAATCAGAGTTTTCATGGTTTTAGCAAAAGCCCTGTTCCGATGCCCCATCCAAGGTCTGGGAGGTGTGTGCCGTAAGGTCACCCACCCCGTCCCAGCAGGTGGTCAGGTGACATTTCCCACGTGCTCCCTTATGCCGCATACACAGTTCTAAACCTGGAGGGAACTCAGAGGAAAGTGACTTTAATTAATGTAATCTTTAAATTAGTTTCAAACACATCTCTGCTTTGTGACTACTCATCTCGTTTGTAATTTAAAGCTTAAACAAACAATGCTTTATTTAAACACTCACTTTTAATTTGTTGAGGGAAAGGTCAATATTTATTATTAAAGCCTATGGCTCAAATATAAGACCCATCTAGGGGGAAGCAGGAAAACATCAAAGGAATGACTATAGAATAAAGAAAGAAATGCATTCATTTTTTTAAAACTTTATCCTCAGACCGCCTTTCGTCCGAAGGCTAATGTACTTTTCTTTATCCTGTGTGTGCATGTGCGTGTGTGTGTGTGTGTGTGTGTGTGTGTGTGAGAACCAGAGCCTCCCCACTCAGCTGCCCCAAACCCTCCCGGAACGCGGTCAACCAGATGTTCCCCACACCCATCGGTCACCACACAGAAGCCTGGCTGGTGTGTCAACATCCTGGCATTTGGGGACCTCTGGGGAAGTAACCGGTGAAGCTCATGGGTCCACCACCCAGCGCTGCCTGTACCCAAAGAAACTTCAGGATTGACGGAGATTTGAGGAAAGCCTCCTACGTGAGAGGCAGAAGATCTGAAAGGCAGAGAAGAGGTACCCAAAACGAAAGCCTGACATGAAATCTCAGAGGAGCAAGATGATGTTGGAACAGAGTGTCTGGGAAGAACGAGAACTGGAGACGCAGAAAGAACTCAGAAATGAACACTTGCTCATCAAAACTAAACATATAAAAAGCAAGGAGGTCTCCCACAGACTACCACAAAAGGCAAAGAGATAAGAAATTGAAGGAAAAGCTCAGATAGTTCACCATCCAACTAGCAGAGTTCCCAAGGGAGGGGAGACGAGCGGTAGGAATCACCGAACAGGGCTTCCCCAGGCTGTTTGAAACACCAAGCTGTCCAGGACCTACGGCCTGTGTATCACGTCAATGAAAGTGAGAATTAGCAAGAAAGAAAACAGGGAGGGAAGGTGGTATAGCGCCCCATCTTCTCACACCCTTGTCTCCCACCCCTGTGGGCGCACCCGCCTTAAGTCACCCCTGTGATATGATTTCACGTCTTGTGGGTAAAGACCTAGGATCAGAATTGCTAAGCTGTGGGGGAGAGGTATGTCGGCTTTCAATGGTACTGCCACACAGCTCTCCACGGAAGCCTAACCATTCTGATCTCCTACCAATGCTTGCTGTATCTACATACAGGCACACACGCATATCTATGTACACATATACACGTACATGTGCATAAATATATACACAAACATGCATGCACACACGTACATGTGAACACACATATATCAAAGTGCACACATGCATATGCACACATATGCACATGCATACAGAAATATACCCCTGCACACATGCCTACATATACACATATGTGTGTATACACGTGTGTGTGTGTGTGTGTGTGTGTGTGTGTGTGTGTGAGACTTTTAAAATATTGAATACTGCCCTGACTGGTGTGACTCAGTGGGTTGGGCGTTGTCCCCCAGAGCAAAAGGTCACTGGTTCAAGTCCCAGTCAGGGCACATGTTTGTATTGCGGGTCTGGTCTCCTTTCTGGGCGTGTGCAACAGGCAGCCCATCAATGCTTCTCTCCCTCCCACTCTCCTTCTCTTCTCCCCTCTCTGAAAACAAATAAATAACGCCTTTAAGAAATATGCGACACTGAACTATGCCTTTAAGAAGTAACACTAATGCGAACGGCACAGCCGTTGCTTGCAGGGGCTTTTGTTCTGCTTTGCGAATTGAAGAGTCAAAATTCCAAATAACAACACACATCGTTTTAATGCTTCTACTGGTTTCTCTTCAGTTAGTCACATGAACTGTCCACTCTGCGCCCGTCCACTGGGCACCAGGGTTTGTTTGAATGTCCCCTCTCTGAGGTGCATGGCCTTTCCGTCGAGGTGTCTGTGGTAAGAGGTAAGAGACACACCGGAAGACGACAGAGGTGGGCTGTAACTCAGGGGACGCGGGCAGTGACCCTGTACGGCAGACGCGAGCCAGGTGTCGGGAACTTAACCGCAAACCTGCCACTGTCCTGAAGTACACGGGTAGTCTTTTCGGTAATAGATGTGAAAGACTCTCCAGGCAGGTGTGCAGAGCTCTGGCCTGAGAGGCAGCAAGTAACCTTGAACTTGACATCAGGGTGTATCGGGGCTTAGGGAGCGGGTGCCCACATTGTGCCCACCTCCGACATGCGCTGCCCTGTCGGTATGTACCCAGTGAAGGTACGTGTGCCCCTCCGCACGCCCACCCTCTCTGCCTGTGCTGTGTGCTGTGGAACTGCCCACGGGTGCCACAGGAAAAAATCCTTTCCACAGAAAGCGGAAGTCTTTGAAAACTGGTCTAAAGATGTGGAGACATGGAAGCTTTTTACAAAAGCCCTTCACATATTTTAAATGATTAATTCATTTAACTGTTAATGTTAGTTTGCTCAATTTAACTGTTAATTTAAAATTACTAGTTTATAATAATTCATCAATATTCACTCATAACTTATAACAAAGCACCACACTGATAATGTTAATAATAAGGAGAACTATGGTGGGGGGGAGGGACGCGGGCGAGGAGGGGTGGTCTGCGGAAGCTCTGTTCTTTCCCTGTGATTTTCTGTGAGCCTAAGACAGCTGCAAAAATGAAGCCTTTTGTGTTGTTAAAAGACGGTTATAGGTTATTTACATAGAATATGTATATGAGTACATATAAAATATATTACTTGTATATCTCTATGTAAAATACGTATATATAAAATAATTGTCTTTTAACACAATTAATGTAGGTATATGAGGTCTGTCTAAAAAAAGCCCAGCCGTTGTTAATATCACAGGAATGTTTTGTGTGACACTGGTGCGACCTGGCAGCCAAGGAGAGTGGACTGCAATGCGCATGCGTGAACAATGATGACTTCACTGTACCAGTCAGTGGGAGCAGTAGATGCTGGTGAGTGAGCATGTGCACTGTGTGGCTGTCTCATTCAAAATGACTGAGTGAGTAGAACAACGGATCTGCATCAGATTTTGTGTTAAGGTTGAACATTCCTCCACAGAAACTATTCGGATGATTCAGGAGGCCACAGCTGTGGGCAACTGGTGATCGGCAGCTTCATCACAACAACACACTCACTCATGTATCACATCTCATGCAGAGTTTTTTGGTGAAACATCAAATCACCCAGGTGACTCAGCTCCCCTGAGACTTCTGGCTTTTCCCAAAACTAAAATCACCTTTGAAAGGGAAGAAATTTCAGACCATCGGTGAGATTCAGGAAAATACTACAGGGCAGCTGGTGGCAATTGGGAGAACTGTGTGAGGTCCCAAGGTGCCTACTTGAAAGGAACTGAGGTGTCATTGTCCTGTGTACAGTGTTTCTGGTATCTTGTGTCTTCTTCAGTAAGTGTCTCCATTTTTCATAGTTCATGGCTGGATACTTTCCAACAAGCCCTAACTACTTGCAGGGCCCATGGCATGCTTTAAGCTGTAATTTAAAGTGATTTAACCCTTAGCCCACGGGCCCCTATTCCCAGGGTGGTCTCTACAGCATAGGCAGGGGTGAGCACCATGGCCCCTCCATGCCGGCTTCCTGCTCCCATCGACAAGGGAAGGCCCCCCAGCGTGGGTGATACCAGCTGGCAGGGGCTCTCCCTGGCAACTCAACTGTACAGGGAGAAAGGAGCCCCCAGCACTGCGGCTGGGCACAAGAAATTGCAAATGGTCAGAGACAGGGAGAGAGAGAGATAGCAGCTGTTACGAAACCTTAATTTCTCTACAATTAACTATTCAGCATCAAATCCTGGCCCGTGTGCCAACCAATGAAAACCACCATAAGAACCTCACTACAAGGAAATTCAAAATACTGGGAGTCACCTTAAAAAAAAAAGAGATGAATTCTTCAACTTCTCTAGGAGCTCATCTCAGTTTCTCTTTCCTTGGCTCTGTGGACTCTAATTAACCAAATTATGAAATTTGCCTTATTTGACCCTTTCCCGAATGGACTACTATGAAGTGACATACCTTTTCTACTTAAGTCTAAAATCTTCATAAAGAGGCCCTGGCCGGGCAGCTCAGCTGGTTAGAGCATCATTCTGATAGGCCAAGGTTGAGTACTTGTATGTATTTTTATTTTATTTATTTACTTTTTTAGAGAGAGGGGAAGGAAGGGAGAACGAGAGGGAAAGAAACATCATGTGCGAGAGATTCAGTTGCCTCTCGTACACCCCCAACCAGGGGAGCTGTCCCTCAACCCAGGCATGTGTGCCCTGAACGGGAATGAAACTGGCGACTTCCTGGTTCGCAGGCTAGGCTCAGTCCACTGAGCCACACCAGCCAGGCAGCGTTGTGTGCGTGACTCCAGTCAGGGCGCACACAAGAAGCAATCAATGAGTGCATAAATAAGTAGAGCAACAAATCCATGTTTTTCTCTCTCTCTCCTCTCTCTCACTCCCTTCCTCTCTTACTAGCAAAGTATTTGCTGCAATACATGCTCCAAAATTAAACATATATTCATCAGTAAAGTATGGTTCAATGAAAGATTCTTAAAGAATATAGTTCATATTTTCCTTAGAAACCTACAAGAGATAAAAGCAAATAACAATGAAGCAAAGAGTTAAGCACAGATGGGAGGACTTTAAATAAAATAAAATTGCAATTAAAATTTCTTAATATAAAATCACAATAACAATCAGCAAATATAACTATTTCAGAAGACATGTCAACCTATCCCCCATGTACTAATATCAAACACTCATTTGCAAAGACAAATTAAATGAATATTGAAGATCAAAATCTATTCTAAAATGCTCACTAAAAATTCTGAACTTGAGGTGTGGGTGAGAGTGTGTTGTGTGAGAGTGTGTGTGTGTGTGTGTGTGTTTGGACCACACAGAAAACAAAATTTCCTTATTTCCACTGATGTTTGCTATGAAGAAGGCTTCCCAGGGACAGAGCCCCCAGCTCTCAGTGCAGAACTGAGCAGGTTTTGTTATGGGCCCTGGGCCCCCAGCCACGCACTGCCTGGCCTTAAAATGTGCTGCACACGCATTGTACCCATTTAGAAACGGGGAAGTCAAAGATATTCTTGCCCTTTGTAATGCAATAGAAAAGACCAAGCAGCTTATAGTTTATGAGAAAGAGCCTTAAGCCCCCAACATCAGGACAAATTAGGAAGGTTCCTAAGAGTCAATGCTTCTGAAAGTCATGCCTAAAGTCTTTTCTTGCTATTGCACCCCAAAAGCCCAATGCAACCCTCATTCCTGACATAATCTGAGACTGTCTCAAATTTGTCGGCACAAAAGAAGTTTGTCAACCATAAGTCACCCAAAGTTATGATAAGATATGAAAGACAAATGCCTATAAAGTCATCTTAGATTTTTGGTAAAATGCCTTTCCTTACCCTAATATCAGAAAAAGATCTTCAATAGCATAGAGATGTCAAGAAATTTTTAATCTAGGATGAAGCTATTCATTGGAAGGATATCCAAAAGCAAATGCATTAAACTGCTTAAAAAAAAAACCCAAAACAAAAAAACCTGTTATTTTAAATGAATTAAAAACAATAACCATAGAAAAATATGTTATTCTCTTAAAAAAATGAAAACCTTCAAAGCTTTGTTCTAAAAGCTCCAATTTCTGAACTTCTGTTTTCCCTGTCTAAACCATAAGTAATGTCCATCGTAAACCTTTCCTAAAAGAACTTCGAATCAAAATATAATTAATTGGACACAGTGCTTCTGCCACACCCTGTTTTCACAGTGCAGCGGGGAAGACGGCGAGGCCGTGGGTGCAGCAAAGGCATCTGTCTGCCTGGGTTCCGAGCCCATGTGACGTCAGCACTAATGTCCCCAGTGTAAGACTCCATTGTTTGATGACACACCGACAATGTCACAGTCCTGTCAATTCAGTCCAACTCCAGAAGAAGTTACTAGGGACCAAACTGCAGAGACTGAGTAACTATCTGCCAACCCGTACAGAGCAGTCCTATGTCCTGTAGATAGGCCCAGGATCATCACCTTAATTTCTGATTCAAAAGGAGGAGCCAATTACAGCAAATGAGCACAATCCAAAAGCCTCCAAAACTCCATACTCTGTGTCCCAATTGAATCTGACCGCAGAAAAAAGTTATTGCATGTGTTACAAGAACAAAAATAGCAATTGACTTACCATCTTCCGGAAGCTATTGTTTCACAAGATCAGAAACTTTTATTTTCGGAAAACATTCCTGGACAAGACGGGCAGGCCCGAACGCTGTTCCGGGGTGTGTCCTGGGCAGGTGCCTTCAGTGCTCCTCAGCCCGGCCGACGGGCGCGTCCTGGGAGACTACAAAAGGGCTCCCGCAGCCGGGGTAAAGATTGTGTCCCTTTGTGCAAGGCAGGGCAAACGTGAAAGATGATGAAAGATGATTAACCGAGGCAGGAGGCACAGCTTTTGTCTAGCGGAGCACTCTATGGACACCAACTTCAAAGGAAGAGAAATGGAAGGCATACGTGGAGTGGAGTGTCATTTCTTCTGTAGTTATGATGGGGCCACAGTGACTGAAATTGTCACCGCTGGTACCTGCTCTTCTGGGATGCTGGGTAAGTTAAAATTTTAAATTCCCCCGAAAACCTGATCATCAAAGAAACCAAGTTCAAAGCATATTATACGCTTCAATAGAAAATGAAACCACAGGAATGCACTGTCTTTGTGCAAGAACAAGAGACAAAGTTGACCACATGAAGTCAAACGTAGTATTTACGGGCATCAAACCACAGAACCCGTGGTGAGCAGCGGGCAGTGTGCCCTTCGCTTTGTTACAAGAAGCCTGCCAGGGCTCCGTCTTTGAGCAACGCAAACAGAGCCCTTCGTACAGCATCTTTGGGGGCCATGGTGCACGGCCCCACGAGCCACCCTTTATTCCTGTAGGTGGACACATGTCACCACCATGGTGAGACACGGTAAGTGCTCATTTGTCAGGTCACAGGAAAGTGACATCACTGTTTTCTCCATCCCCGAGAAGCGAGGGTTTTCAAAAGGTTAGCATCTCGGTGACGTTTTCGGACCTTTATCACCAAGACAGGACAACAATCAATAATTTCTGGAACATCTCCACATCCTGAAGCCAGGTTTCATGGAGATAAAATGATTAGGAGTTTCTAGGTCCCTAGACTTGTCACACACACACACACACACACACACCCTTGACTAGAATAGCACAATAACACCTCAGGGGCACAGCCCCTACGTGGGGTGCCTGAGGCTGAGGGTCAGAGAGGGGGAAACTTCTGCAAAAACACTGCAGGGCCAGGACTGGCCAAGCAGTTAGCGTTGCGTTTACAACATGAGAGATTAGAAGACATAAGACGACAACCAGCTCTTCTTCACCCTTTGCTGCTGTGCTCACTTTCCACGAGCAGAACAAAAGGAAACACCCTCAGTGGCCCTACACCAGGGTGCTGCTACACAGGGACACATGGACACCTGTGTGGTGCTGTGAAATGTCCTCCCCTGGCTGTATTCATGATAAAATAAGCCCTGCCAGGGGAAGCTAACCTGTGTCTCTAGTCTTGGTTTGGAACAAGGGCACCAAATCACAGCCAAGGCTGTAAAATTCGAGTTGGTCCAAGTTGAAGAAAAAAGGTGCCTGGCTCAGCTGAGTCACTGGAGCCGGGAATGAGCTGTCTCCCCATCCCCTCACCCCTCCTACACCAACAGTGGCTATTCTCACCACAGCTTGCCCTGCCAACCCCAGGTGCCAGTGAGCCCCGCAGTCAGAAGTCTGCCTGTGGCTGGTGAATAAGCGGTTGAATTATTTAGGCTTTGACGCCACTGGAAGGCAGGTGTGTGTGTGTGTGTGGTGGGGGCGGGGGGGGGGGGGCGGTTAATTACAGCCAGAGTGGGCAGGCTGGCTCATGGGAGCCACACAGAACATCAGTTAGCAGCCAGTAAAGGCATTTAATTTTGATGGTATTGCCTTTTAGGTTAAAAAGGGAAAAAAATAGGTCTCTGGTTAAGAAAGCGGTCTCCACGTTCTTGGTGGCCCTTCAGATGCTGGCTATTTGGGAACATTCTGATGAATCCTGGTGGTGTGCGCTCCGCCAGGAGACTAAGAACATCCCTTCCCGTGGCTGTCCACCTTGACATTGTTCTTTTTTTTAAAAAAAAGATTTTATTTATTTATTTTTAAACAGAGAGGAAGGGTGGGAGAAAGAGAGGGAGAGGAACATCAATGTGCGGTTGCCTCTTGCACACCCCCCAGTGGGGACCTGGCCCACAACCCAGGCATGTGCCGTGACTGAGAATCAAACCAGCGACCTTTTGGTTCACAGTCTGGTTGTTGCTCAGTCCACTGAGCTGCACCAGCCAGAGTAACCTTAACATTGTTCTTTTCCTGAAAGGAATGGTCTGGCCCCAGGAGAGGGCTGGCAGCCCCTCAAAAGTCACAGTTTCTCTGAAAGTGCTGACACTGTTCTCAATAGAAGAAAAGCAACCCAGCTCCACAAACAGGACATCACGCACTCATAAAGACAGGGGTGTGTTGTGACCCCCTGCCCCGGTGGCAGCGAGGCTCCCTGTTGATTGAGAAAGCCCATGTCATCTCACAAGGAGATGACAGCCGCCCCAGGGCTCGCTGGGGGACTGGCTAAGCTAAGGTCCTTGGAGGCCCTGCCGCAGCTGTTACGCTTCTTACTCTGACCCAAGGGAAGCTGGGCACTTAAGGACGATGTTCCCGGCACAGATTTTTACTGCTGCTTACAAGACTCACCGAAGAGCTGCACATCCAGTCACGCGCATTTCAGCTCTCAGAGTCTAAAGAACTGGAACAACCAGTGTCCAAACTACCAAAAAGATAACCAAGTGCAGTAAAAAAGATCTTTGCTAGGGACACCGGGGCACTAAGAACAGGAGGCATGGGTAACTTTTGTTGCTGTGGCATTGTTTGGAAATTTCCATTGTTCCTTTACTTCACGCACCAAGACGCTAATAGCCTGGTATGGGAAGATCCTGGACAGTAGTGTAGGAAAGACTGGGGGCCTTGGGGGCATCACACTAGGTCAGGATTTCTAAAGGTCTCGGAAGACTTAGAAATTTCCAGAGCTAATTCCAGCTAGATATAACAAATGGGGGGCTTTTTTTTTTGGTGCTTCAAAGCTTTGGGAGTCAAGAAGTATGTTCCTCCCAACACTTAGGGAAAACATCGTAACATAGATTGAAGTGAAAGGTGGTGGGCACCCTTCCTTTCCACCATGCGCCCGAGATGGATGAGCTCTTTTTCTGATCTCCCAAAGCCATGATCTCAGACTCTAAGCTCTCAGAATACAGCGTGGACATTCTTACACCTCGGCAGCACGCGATGCTAGTCACGTGGAAAACAGACCACACTGAGACGACCCAACGTCGGCTGGCTGGTCCACAATCACTCCCCAAGTGAATCCACATGCCAGCCTCACAGCTCCGTCACCACACTCCTGGGGACTCATCCTACAGAAATGGAAGCTCATGTCCGCAAAAATATGAACACGCCAGTGTTCATAGCAGCTTTTTATTCACGAAAGCCCCAACCTAGAAATAACTCAATGGGTGACAGGTCCAACAAACAGCAGCACCTCTGTACAACAGACGCAGCACTCGGAAGGGGCACACCGCCTGGGCAGACCTCAAGGGTGTTCTGTGCAGTGCAAAGGAGCCCATCCTCAAAAACTACACACTCAGTGCACTGACTAGGGGGGCAGAGGCGCACACCAACGCCAGCAGTGGACTTGGGCACATGCACACACTTAGTTCCTCGGCTGGACTGCGGGCACGGAACACCATAGGTTGGGTGGCTTATTAACAAAAACCCAGAATGTCTTTCTTCACACTTCCATAGGCTGGAAGTCCAAGATCAAAGTCTTAGCAGATGTTGTGTCTGGTGAGGGCCCTTTCTCGCTGTCCTCCCCGGGGGGAGGGGCAGGGAGCTTTCGGGGGTCTCCTTCGTAAGAGCGCTGACCCCATTCATGAGGGCTGCCTACACACCTCTCAAAGATCCCACCTTTGTGGGCAAAACTCAAGAGAGGAAAGATGCTCTGGAGCTCGGGCTACGCTCCAGATTGTCACACAAGGTGACAATTATGTAAAAAAAATAAGAGCCCAGGGGCCGCAGAGACTTGATCTAATTTCCTCTTATGAACACGGCTGTGCACCTGGGCTCGGCTAAAATCTTACACATTTTCGTCAGTAAACAGTGACAAAGGCGCAGAAGAACCTAGAGCCAATGGCGCGTGGCCGAGCAGAACCTGGTTTTGTCCCGGTTTCTTGAAGGCACCTTCGGGGCAGCTGTCTGAAGAAACCACCTGAACCCATCTTGCCCCCCAGAGTCACCCCCTGAGGGCCAAAGACGTCCACAGGAAACTCAGGAGTAAATTTCATTTTTATTTGGAGTTCTCACTTATTGTAACAAGAAGGATTCTTATGCGTTCATTATTTAAATAAACAGTGGTAGCTCACCAGGCCACATGACCTACATTAGGTTCTTTAAAAACATTTGATGCATTCTTACTCTCGGCACAAAAACAACTTCTTTAAAAAAATAAAACTGTGATTTAAAAGGCCTTTATTTCATAGGGAAGAAGAATAAAAGATAAATGATAGCAGATGTTTAATCACGTTTGGATCTTTTTAGTTGGTCATCCGCCCTTTATATTCTGCAAATGCAAAACAGAAATTGTCAGTGATTAAAAAAAATCTCAGGAACCCTGGCATTCTGGATGATTCCGTGGACACCTGGACCCCTTAGAAGTTGGAGAATGGAGACAATATTTTAGAAAATCTATCACCTCTCACCAAAACCCTTTGATGAATCTATTATGTAAAAAGCAGTTAATTATATACATAAATAACATAAAAATAATTATCATAAATTAAAAAGTCAAACAATCTCCCACGATCCGTTCATCTGAGGTGAGAGCCGTGAGCGTGTGAACGTGCGTGTGAGAGACGGGGACCCGGATGCCCCCTCCTGGGCCACCTGGGGAAGGCTCTCCTCAGCTCATGAAGGCGTGTATTGCACAAAACAGACCCTAGCCCTGCCCTCAAAACCTTCCCCCTCGGAATAAAGTGAAGTGCTGGGAAAACCCTTTCGCATAACAAATCGTCCTTAGCCTCGCTGGCAACAAAAGGTAACTCCGGCCTCCTTCGCCCACTACCAACTCACACTCAGTGTTTCTTCAAGATGGCCTCCCAAGTCGAACAGGGTCTGGGACAGGGAGTGATCAAGGACAAAATAAGGCAGATTTATCATTTCATTTTGGACACTGTTAAAAAAAACATCAGGGAGTAAAAAAATCACACTTCTTTCCGTGTCCCTGGCTGTGCAGCAGGAGGCTGGCTAGTGCGTGATTCAGCCACACCCACTGCCCTGAGGCGGGCGCACACAGGGCAGCAGGGTCCCCGGGGAAGCAGGGCTGTGTCCCTCGGCACACTCAAGCAGGGCGCCGATGCTTCTCCTGGTGAAGGAGCCTCCGCTGTTGGCACCACCGCCATTCAGGAAACCGAGGCTTTACAAGCTCACTGGATGCCGTCACAGAACATGGGCCTGCAACCACACCGACCTTTGGGATTAAAGTTGGAACAGAAAGAAACGTGAATGTCTTCCCTGCTCTTCAGTTCAGGGGACTTTGGCAGAGCCTGGGTCATGATGGGCACACATAACGGCAGGGCATCCACACCGAAGGTGCGACCACACAGGAACAGCGCGGGGCTTCCTTGCTGCAGGCGACTGTGCGCCCCTTCACCCTGGGGCGTGGTGTGGAAGCAGACCTGGACTAACAACCCCACAGTGTGGGTGATTCAGCACGTCAGCACGTAACACAGCATGGCCACTGCGGAGTCCTGAACACATTAACGTGTGCTCGAAACAAAGTTTCTCAAAAAGTGAAAAAACGGTCCTGGAAATCAGTTCACGAATTAAATCCCTAAGAGACCTTTATGCCCGAGTCAGCGGCCTCCTGTGCCCCTTGCCCGCGATGGACCTGAAGGCGGAGGAGGGCCGTGGGTTCTCACAACCGTCTGCTCGCATGCGGTTCCGCCCAAAGGTGTGAAACAAACCCCACTCAGCTCGGGCTTCAAAGGGACCCTGTGTTACTTAAACTTCTGTGGCTCGTCTGCAAAACCATGCAGGGGGCGAGCTGCCCGTCACCGCAGCAGGTGTGCTACAGGTGCAGACTGTCTACCTCCTGACACAGTAACTGAGCTCCTGATAACACAGCACTCGCCTCTGATGATCCTGCTTCGCTCGAAGTTCCGCGTCCCCGAGCCCATGTCCGCCAGACCCAGTCTGGCCGGGGAACGTGTGGCGTGGCCCCAGCTGACGAGTGGCCTGGCTGAGCCGGCGTGTGCAACCTGCTGGCGCCTACGGCAGCCTGCCAGGGCTCCCTTCCTGAGTCAGGCTGGCAGACCACAATGGTTGCTGGGGCATTTGGAGATAATTCTGCAAAAACTAAGTCCACCTCACTTACGTTGCAACGTGTGATTTGTTTCGTTTGGTATCCAGCAAGCACATCTCAACCACGAGCAAGGGAACCTGCCTGAGGCTCCCTTTGCAAGCCCTCCGCCAGGTGCCTCAGTAGCTGTACATCTGCTGCTGCTGCTCAGCCTGCACCTGGGGCTGCGCCGCCGGCGGTGGGGCGGCCTGTGGCTGCGGGGCCGGCAGCACATCGGTCTGCGGCACCGCCCGCCACGTGAGCGGGTGCTGGTCACTGAGCTGGTTCCCCAGGGGTGTGATGGAGTTGACCAGGGTGGTCAGGTTGATGAAGTGGGCCACGGACTGCGGGTTTGATGTTTCCGGCTGGGGGTGCAGCTGGATGTCGTTCTGGCGGTTGTGCAACATGGCGGAGCCACTGACTGTATCAAAGGTCACAGTCAGGATCGAGTTGTCCAACTGCAGCTGACGCTCCGGGGCGGTCAGATGCCCAACGGCCACTGGTTGGAGGTTGGTGAACTGGGTCCCAGCTGCCGTGGTGATGGGCGTCATGGTGATGTTGGTCAAGCCGACCGAGCTGGATGGCGTGGTCACGTTTGGGTCACCGAGGGTCACCACCACCTGGCAGAGGCACGGACAATGGAAAACAGTTAAACAGTTGCTGTGAAATGGAGAGTGACAGATGCAGGCAGTGCTGTCGTGCGGGAATAGTCACATGACCATAGGGGAGAGGCAAAGCACCTTTGGGTGAATGATTAAATCAGGTTAATTTTGTCCTGAAAAAGTAACTCCCATGACAACAGAGAAACGAGGTTCAGACATGACCATCGGGTAGCACTGAGAACAATGACCGAATTGGCTAGGAAGTAACAGAGGAAAGCAATCATGAGAAAGAGCAGCGTCTTCCTTGTACATCACCCCTCTCGGCTGTCGCTGGTCAGGGACAAGCCCAACTAGAAAGCTGAAGGGGCGGCGAACAGTGCTGCAGCACCAACAGCTAATGAACCACAAAGAAAGCAGCTCTCTCTCACGCAGAGGATGAAGGGGCAAGTCAACACAGATGTCTGGGCAGCATCAGACACACACTGATGAAAGATCTGGGGGTCCTGGACCAAAGTGACAGAAGCTGAGCCAACGGAAGAGTCCACTAAGGGGAGCAGACCGGCTGGCCGCGTGTCCCCCCCGCCTTCCTCCGACCTCCCTGGACGGCTCCTTTGGTTTGCAGGTCCGCTCTTCCTAAGTGGTCAGCAGATGCTCGGGGACCACACCCACAATGAAGGGACACACTTAGGCCGTTGACCACCTCCTGGTTCCCAGGCAGGGTGGCCGGCTCTCCTTAACACCCAAGGGTCATGCTGCTAGTCCCCATGACAGGTGCGATTTCTAGGTCCCCACTGGGGAATGTGTAGGCAGAATACGGGGTGTGTGCTGGTGGCACCGGCAGCACATTAGCTGGGGAAGGGAGCAGCACATGTGGGGTTCCTGCACCTGGGGCCCTGGACCATCCTGCCCTCCCCGCCCTGACCCCCAGCGACTGGGCCCCTGACTCCAGCACAGGAAGCAGCGACCTGCTGGATGCTCTGCACGGCAGAGTCGGTCTCATCACCCACGCCGCCCGTGAATGCAGGCTCCTTCTCCGAGTACTCGCTGAAGGCCGCATCCTCCGGCACTGGCGCCCCCGCCTCCTCCTCCGGTTTCTGCTTCCTCTTGTGACTCCTCCTGGCAGCCTTCACCGGCTTCCCTTCTGCTAAACCCTCCTGCTCCAGACCCAGTTCAGGCTGCAAGGAAGGAGGGGTCGGCAACATTTGGGTCAGTGGGGTTGTGACCCCATGGTGACAGTCGTGGTCCCAGCATGGGCCCTGGACACGCTCCAGGGTCAGCAGTGAGGCTCTTGGGTCACCGAGCTGTCGCAGGAAACAGTGACAACAGCTTATCTGCTTACTTGCATTTCTAAAGACTGAGCTAAGTTTCAAGGGTGTTTGTTAAATGGAGCAAATTACCTACAAATCATATTTTTAAAAACTATTATTTTGTGTTGAAACATAAACAAAAATTTTAAGCCACTGTTTCAGCCCTGATGAGTTCAGCCTGAGGCTGAAAATGTTTCCAGGTCAGGCTCTCATCCCCAGAATCAATCTTGGATCAAAACGGGTTTGACCACAAGAACTAGATGGTCATCTCCTTTGGGGACAGCAAGTAGGGCCCAGCCATGACGGTGACCCAGATGGTGCCCCCCACACTCCTCTGGGAGCTGGTGCACCATGGCCAGTCTTTGGCCCACACTGGGCTCACTCGGAGTTGCAGCGGCCACTGGGCAGTGGTGGCCACCATGGCACTCCACTCTGGTCATCCAGTCCCCCTGGACCTCTGGTGCCGTACCAAGGGACTCAGTCTGACACTGTGGCAGAGAGACTTGGAGGAAGCCCGCCAGGGCATGGTCATCACGACTGCCCGCATCAGGGCCGCTGTGGCCTCTGGGGTGCCACTGGCCTTGTCGTGCCCAGGCAGCATGAGCTAGGGCCCGAGCACCGTGCTCCAAACACCATTTCAAGAGAAAGGGGTACTCGTGTGACCTCAAAACAGCTCCGAGTGAGACACGCTCTCTTCACAATAAAAGGAAATTTTTATGAGGATGTTGACTGAAAGTCCCTTTAAAAGAGTAAGTTCATCTAATACACTTAAAGTGAGTTTTCTTATCAATCTGATCAGGCCAAGTTTTTTGGGAAACCATCGGTGACGGTTAACTTTCAATGGCAGCTTGGCTGGGCTAGGGTGCCGCTTGTCTGGTGAAACTGCAGTTGGGACACTGCTGTGAAGGTGTCCTGTGGGTGACATTAATGTTTAAATCGGTGGACACGGAGCAAAGCAGGTGCCCTCTAAATTCTGGGTGGGCCTCATCCAATCAAGCGAAGGCCTGATGAGAACGGACTGTGGTCCCTGGAGGAAGAGGGAACTGTCCCCGCCAGCCTTCAAACCTGAGTCTCAACACCAACTCTCCCCTGGGTCCCCAGTCTGTCCTCTGCCCTGCCTGTTTCAACATACCAGTCTCCCTATCACAGGAGCCGATTCCTTAAGGTTCTAGACACTTACAGAAATGAAAGGCTCTTGGGAGAAGACAGGCCAAAAAGACAGAGTGTGAGACAAAGGTGAGACAAGAGGCACGGACCATGGGCATTCTCAAAGCGCTCCAGATGCCTGCCTGAGTCCTGGAGGCCCCACCCCGCAGGTGTCCGCGTAGCTGGAAGTCCCCAGGGACACCCCCTCGCAGGGCCGCTCTGTGCTCACCTGCACGATGCCGATGGAGGAGGCATCGATGGTGGTGGTCTCTGGGAGGTGGTCCAGGTCGTCGATCCGCACGGCCAGGACCTGCAGGAGGGCGCAAGCAGTGAGCTGGGATGATTTCCCGTAGTCCCACAGGCACCCCTGTGGTTCTGAGCCGGCCCCACTCGGGCCTGACCTTGGAGCCTGGCTTCCAGAACCCGGTGCAGGCCTGTGCTCCCCTTGCACCTCGTGCCCTCACTGCAAGTGTCTGCGATGCTCTCGCATGCGGAGGGCGTCCCCCGAACCTGTCTGGGGGTCACTTCAGGCCCACCCACCAATGCCTGAGCAGGGTGCGCTGCATTTCCCCCTTTTCTGCCCATACTCATGTGTTCTCAGTCAGTACAGTTTCAGTGAATCTCGTTGTTTCAAATCAGTGTCCCACAAGGAATTAACCAAAACTGAGGCCTTTATACCTTAAACACTCTACTCTTTAATTTGCCCCATGGGTGGGTACCTTCGCCCTCACCTTCCCTCTGGCAGCCACACTGCCCAGCCCTGAGGATGCCAACGCCTTCCTGTGCTCACTCCCAGAGGCCCACACATCCCTCCTGCCAGTCACCGGGTCCTGCCCTGATTCTCGTCCCTGCTACTGTGATTAGTTAAGTGAATCAAATCATAAGGGAGGCCATGGAACATGCAAGCAGAGAGAGAACGAACCCTCTGAAAAGGCACAAGGAAGGTGAGCTGCTGAAAAGGGGGAATGGGCCGTGGAAACCGCCCGCGACTGGGGAAAACCATAGAAGTCTGCCTGGAAGGTCTTCATCCAAACAGCTCTGCAAGTGTCTACATTTCTGCTCAACCAAAGCAAACAAAGATGGAAAATGATGGACTCCGCGCTGTGGGTGTGGCTTACTTAAGAAAGACAACGGGAAGCACAGCTGTGGGGTGCCGGGCTGGCGCGTCTCTGACGGGAGAGCAGCAAAGGGGCCTGCGCGGTTCAGGTGGACGGAAACGCTGAGGGTGGCACTAAGAACCCAAGTCTGACTGGGATGCTGCGGAACTGAGTAAAAGCAGCCAGATGCCACTGATGTGTCTTCTACCACTGTCACACCGCTGCCACCACAACCATCAACACATCTACCATCGTCATCATCATCATCACCGTCATCAGGTCCTAGTCACAGCCCAGAGGTGGACGACGCCACAGAACAGCAGCCTAGAAGCATTCACCGGCTTTACTCTTGTGGGGAGGTAAGACCGTAAACGAAAAGCACTTTTTGTGACTTAGTTTTAAAAATGTAACATTCATTCAAATGGGAACGATCCCACGTGAAGCCGGCACAAGGCAGCACCTCTGAAAGATCCTGAACACGGGAAAGTCCTTCACGCCCACACCTGAACCTGTGAGTCTGCCTCCAACGCCCCCGCCCCGAGCCTGGGCGCAGTCGCGGGACGGGCTCCATCACCCAGCCGGGCGCACACCACAGCAGAGCGCCCCCTCCCCGGGTCCCTGCCCTCCCCCTCCCCCCCTGCCACGTTCTCTGTCAGATGTCGCCTCCTCCACGTCACCTGTACTAACCGCTTGTCTACTTCCTTGTTCCCTCTGCTCCCACCCAAGACTGGCACCTCCAGGAGGGCGGGGCTCACCCTGGTTGGCCGGCTCCCAGAGCTCACCACTAGTGGGCGCTTACTATGCATTTGTCCGAACCCACATAGAACGAAGGGACAGCGAAACGACCCAAAAGGACAGGCACCGGCTTGAGAGACAAAAGGGGCTGAGGACGGAGCTGACGACAGAAAAGCCACCAGGACACTTTCTTTCCCCTCCTTCATCTGCACACCCAGGAGCTGGTCTGCCCAGCATGGGTGTGCCTGAGGAGTGGGTGATGGGGACACACTGCCCCCGCCTGAGACGCAGCCACAAAAGGTGGCCTTGCAGAGCGACCAGTCTGGAAGGGATCATTTCCCCCTGCAAAAGGACTTGGGGGATGAAAACGTCTGCTGAGCCCCTCTGCGCTTGCCAGGCCTCTCTCTGCCCCCAGCGACAACCAGCCAATCAGCCAACACTGGCGCACGCTTGTAACATCCCGAAAGACAGAGACCCACAAAGTGACACAAGGGCTCCGACTGCGGACTCCTGGGGGCCGCCGGGTGAGTCTGCAGTGCCTGCTCTGAGCCCTCAGCCCTGGGCCACGTGTTTGCCATCACTTCAGGGTCCTGCTCGGGACTTTGTTTTTCAGGGTGAAAACACTGGCGGGAGTTGTTCTGGGGGAACCCCAGCTGCACGTATCAGGGGACGCGGGCCTCTCAGAGGACGGGAGAGCTGGTGACCCCCTGTCCTGCCGGCATGGGCGCCAAGGACACTGTACGTATCATCCCCACATTATGGCAGACTGTGCTCTCGCAGCAGCAAAAGTGACTCACGTCCATTAGAGGAGACCATTCCTCGTGGACTCAAGCAGGGCCCCTAACTCCACCAGTGGGAGAAGGCCAGTGCACTGCTGTTTTCTCCCTCTCCTTCCCCACCCCCCTTAGTCGCACTGTGAGTGTGCGTGTTGCAGACACACCAATGACGTGCGATGTGCGCTGTGCACACTCACACAGAGTGCCCTGCTTTTGCTACAACAAGCATCCCACAAGTTTATTGAGAATTGTTTATAGAGTTGAACATGTAGCTAAGCCAACACTGACTTAACCCACTCCTCGTGCGTGGCATGGAGGTGCCCAAAGAACCCTTCCTCAAGTACTGGGAACCCGTCACGCTGCCTCCCAGAGGACACCCATGGCAGAAGGCCCGGCTCGTGTAGTCACATGGTCACTTCGACTCCAAAACCCCCCTGCCCAGTCGATGGGTGGGGGCGGCACCTGCTACGTTAGCGCCTGCGAATCTGGGACCCAGCAAGGACGAGTGCTGTTCCCTGCACGTCACCCACGCGCTTCCCTCACAACTGCCTCTCGTGTACGGCTGCCTTCCGTGGGTCCTGCTCACTGAACGCTATCGTCTACTAGGAAAGGCGGTGCCTGTGCACGACAGCGCCATCTCCCACGTTTCCCAGCTGCCCTTCGCGTGTTCTTCCAGCCACATCAGTTCTAAGTGTGGGCGTGGTCTACGTAGGCAGATCTGCCGGTGCTTCTGTTCGCGATGTCTGTTGTTGCTTTCGACAGGCGTGGAGCGTCTTCCCCTTTGGGTGATCTGAGAGCTGCTGAGCTGCATTTCCTGCTAGTTTTATTTTTGAGCTTGCTTCTTTTCAAAGCAGAATGAATTATTTAACGTCCTGGACCTTCTTTTAGAACAAGCTCCCAGGCAAGCCGGGTCTACCCGCCTCCACAATTTCTCCCTCTGGGTGCTCAACGCCGCCCTGTGACCGGCCCCCAACACCACCTGGACACTCCCTGTTCTACACATTTTATTCATCTCTCCAGAGGGAAGAACAGGGGAAACAGGGCAGGGCTGTACTTCCATCTTGCGGAAATTCCAGAGAAAATTAAGTTATAACCTTAGCAAACACCAGGTGAGGCTCTTCTGCTCACTTGTTCAGTGCCTCCCTCCTATGTGCCGGCCCTGCAATCAGAGGGGACATGAGACCCAGGCCCTGCCCCCAGGAATTCCGGGTCTGCGAAGGGAGACAGGTCTACAAGCCGGGTGGCGGTGTCTCGGGGCGGCAGGGGTGTGCCCAGGGTGGAGGGCAGAGGAGCCAGGCCAGTGTGGGGTGGGGCGGGGAAAAGGACACTCACCTCTGGGTGCTTACGTCGCATGTGTCTGCTCATGGAGGCCCTGGTAGACACCTTGGTCCCGCACAGCTGGCAGCTCTGTGCCTCGACCTTGTCATGGGTGAGCTGCACGTGCTTCTGCAGCATGTACTCGGTGACGTATTTCTTGTCACACACGGAGCACGTCCACTGCTTGCCCACTTCACACAGACACACACACACACACACACACACACACACACACACACGGAGGAAAAGACAAGCACAGACCATGAGCAAGGTTGTCCTGCAGCCTGCAGGACAGGCGGGGAGGGTGCGTCCCCCTCTGCACGTGCTGCCGGGATGGCCCCCAGGTCAGCCCGAGACAAGTATGACTGGTCTCTTCCCTCCCTGAGTGCGGAGCCATGTCATTGCTCCAGCATTTGAAAATTCAAGACTGGATGTCTGGAAGTTGTATTGGGCTCACGTTTAGGGGGCAGTGGGCTACCGCTGAGGCAGGATGGCACCAGACATCCCCAAACAGTCTAACACATTGCAGGGTCACACAGCCGTCCCCCGACCCCTGCCGGGACTGCGGTGTGTGGCCAGACAGCCCCTCAGGCCGCACCCGCTCACCTGTGTGGATGAGCTTGTGGGTCTCCATCGTGTTCCTCTCGCTGAAAGTCTTCCCGCACAACTCACACATGAAGTCTTTAATCCCTGCAGGGAAAGGCACACTCACTTTCGGGTGCTTCACGGGGCTTTAACTAGGCACGGCGGGTGTCCTGTCCCTGACATCTGGACCAGCTGCAGGGGAAGGCGGACTGCCAAGGGACATAGGCAGTGCACGGTCACTTCTAGTCATCAGAAAACTGCGGCTTGGAAAAGCTGCCCTCTGGAGGTGGCTGGCAAGGTCCTCTCCTCAGAAAGGGTGGCAGGTCAGTTTCGGCCCGGCACCCACGGGACTGCCAGACATTCCAAATGAGCAGGACCCGAGGCAGCTTTATTCTGCGTTAGCTCACAACAAGGGAAGGCAGATGCCACGTTTGCGAAACTCAGGGGGGCACTGTCTGGGTTCCCATCAGCTCCAACCTAGACCCCAGAGCTCCCACTGGTCACTCGGTCTGGGCCGATCTCCCCACTTGCCTGCAGCCTGGCGAGCACACAGAACCAAGGCAGAGAGGCCCCCGCCAGAAATGTCACACTCCGGCAAAATCCCTGGCCCGGGTAAGCCTCCTGCTGTTCTCACGTCTATCTTAACTCCCTCTTACATACAGGATTCCCCACGTGTAAAGTGTTTTATAAACAAAGGATGCGTATCTGACGTTGTAGAGGCTGCTTTTCCTCCTGTCGCACCATGAAGCCCATGAAAACTAACAGCATCTCATCACTTCCAATGGATGTGTTCCTTTGCAGCCTGATAATAGACACTTCCGATGTCCCGGGATATGAAATCAGCTTGTATACACCTCTGGACCCTGTGTGCCCACTTCTGGGGCACACATTCCCGCAGAGACATGGCTGAGCAGGGTGAGGGCCCTGCAGCACTGGCAGGTGTCACCAAACCTGCGCTGGCGAGCAGGCAGCAGCAGGCTCCAGTGCGCACACTTGATGCAGGTGACAGGGGCCTGGAGGCTTCCCCGACGCCAGCTGCGAACCCACGCCTCCCGGAGCTCCGAGCTCGCTGGAACCCGGTGTAATGGGAGCTGAGGAAAGTGAGAAGCGGCTAGGCACTCTTGTCCGGGCCGCCCCACCACGAGGGGCAGCAGCCGCCGCACACGTGCACTCTGGCCAGGACTCACCCGTGTGCCGCTTGTAGTGCTTGAGCATGTTGACCTTCTGCGCGAACTTGCGGTGGCACTCCTTGCACTCGTACTCCTTGATGCCCTTGTGCAGCTTCATGTGGTGACGCAGCGCATGCTTGGTCTTCATGCCTGCCGGGCACAAGCAGGTGGGCGCCTGCCACGGCCCCCCACCACACCACAGAGCCCCCCACAGGGCCCCTGCCCAGGACCCTCCACACAGGGCCCACACCCAGGACCCTCCACACAGGGCCCACACCCAGGACCCCCACACAGTGCCCATACCCAGGACCCCCCCACATACAATGCCCACACCCAGGACCCTCCCTCCACAGTGCCTGAGACCA